>SOPF01019259.1:0-22523 GCA_012979155.1 Hypericum perforatum
ACTAGTCACATATGAGATCCCTTGGGTCTGATCAAAGGTATAATTAGTGGAAAGTGGTAGTGGTGTGCATACCCCTTTGTCTTTGTTAAGTGGCCTCTTAGAGGACTCAGCCTGATCAAAGAGCTCTTGAGTCTGGCATTGGTTCTCCTTTATAACCCTCTGGACAATCTCTTCAATATGACCTCGAACCTCATTGATCTGGGTGACCATCTGGTTGTTTAGCCATTGGTGTATTTTGTCATGTTTTTGCTCTCCATGGGCTGTTACAGTCGCTATCTACTCCATCCAAGTAGATATTGATCTGCTCCTCTTTGCCATCAGTCACTCCTCTATTTGCCTCTTCATTTGCTTCATCATTTGCCTCATCTGGACCATGGCATCCTGTCCTACAAAGATAGCAACTGACTCTTCACTGGAGGTGGAATCAGACAACTCTTTGGGAGTTGTATTGGTTAGCCCTTTAGAAGGGGCCGTATTGTCTGGCTCTTTGAAGAGAGCCATGTTGAGAATAGGATTTCTTCCTATACCCAAAGATAAGGCTGGCTCTCTTGGGGGTGCCATGTTGGTGGAACTCCTTGACTCTTCCCAAAGAGTCGCTTTAGTCGTATTCTTCTCAACAGGATGTTGAGAAGAGGGTAGTAAGTTGTTCTTGGTCATCTTGTTGGAACAGATTTACCTCCTTCTATAGACATCCTCCTAGTCCTACCGAGTGTGCCAAAAAACTATTATGGGGAAAAAGTAACAAGGGTGTCAAGGATGATCTCTTGATAGCTTAAAGGTTCGTCTCAAGGTCGACACCCAATGAGAACAAAAGTGATCAAATGATCACCATTACTCACCTAACTAAGCTTCCCTAACCAGGCTCTACTGCCCGACCAACTGTCAGGCTCTAATGCCTGACCTTCTAACCAAGCACTAATGCCCAGCTTAAGAACTAAAATAGAAGCTTTGAGCTTTGTTAAAGATATGTGTAGTTGATTGATTGACGTCTCTCTGTCTTCCTTAAGTTTTCAGGAGCCTCTTGCGACCCCTTTGAGTTCCTGAAGGCATTCTTCTCTTCAAGCACCTCTCCTAGGTCCTCTGGCTGCTCTCGCCTGAGGGTGTCTCCTGTGCCTCTGACTCTCCTTGTCTAGAGCGAGTCTTGTAGGTCCTCCATGGGTGGCCTACTCTTATCCTGCTTTTCGACTTCCTTATCCCTCTTTAAGCTCACCATTGCGATTGGGGCTGCAAACAAAACCGTTGGTGGTGCTTCTTTTATAAACTTTAAACATTTGTCCTTTATGGCTTATTGTATCTGGTTATGGAATACCACACAGTTGAATGTACTGTGTGATTTACTTGCGTGCCACTTGCAAAACCTTATTGACTTCAACTCTCTTTCATCTGAGATCCTATGATCTTTGGGTAGGATGATCTGGCCATTTCTAAGGAGGTTGTCAAAGATCTCATTCGCCTTGATCACATTGAAAGAGTATTCTCTCCCGACTTCATTGAGGCCTCTTGGTTGATTGGTTTGATTAGTGGGCGGTTGAACTCACTAGGTACTGACACCTTCTTTGGTATCAGGCTTTCACACTCATAGGGTTTACTCTTGGTAAGCTTAGCCACTATCTCCTTAGCCACCGGCTCTTCTCCCCAGTTGTCCCAGTTCCGATCACCTTCCAAATGGTCGATCTCAAGAGTTGGAAGCAAATCAGGAACTTCTATACTGACTTCCCTTCCAGCTGTTGTATGTAAGCAAAATCTGAAATGGTGATGGTTGGCTCTACTCGAAAGAACTAATTGTGGAACTTTTGCTCCATCTCTGCCCAACTTCCTATTGACAACAATGGGAGATTAATATACCAAGTGAAAGCCATCCTAGTAAGGGTCATTGGGAATAGGCACAAGCATAGTGCATTACTATTTGCAGCTTTTCTGCATTGGATGTTGAATCATGTTGTGTGCTCTGTGGATGACCTGCTGTCCTCACCTGAGAACTGAATAAAGTTAGGGTAACGAAATCCCATTGGATAGTTGATCCTATCAAAGTACTCTTGGTAAGGCTTAGTAAACCTGGGTCGCTATGCTTGCCTTGCTTCAATTCCCATGTCATTAAGTACTTGAGCCACCAACTCTCTCTGGTGGTTCTCGTCCGGGATCCCTTGGTCTTGTATCCTAGGTGTTTCTTCATTGAAGTCTTCAACTGGGGGTCTTTGTCGGCCTGCTCTCGGCCGTGGTGTTTCAAATACCATCTGATGGTTTACTTGGTCATTCTTATCCTCTTCATACCCTGGCCAACATAAGTCATGTGTATGAGCTGGGGTCCTATTGTAGATAGGGTTGTTTCTTATGTTTCCTCTCCCACGAGTATTAGGTGTGTTTATTCTCGGTGGGTAGGTCCTTCCTTGGGCCGTTTGGTACTGGCCCTGGTCTGACTGATCATTGGCATCCTTAGCTTTGGTAGTCTCATAGTATCCGGTGTCATCCGTCTCTTGAATCCCCCATATAGGTGACATTTGGGAAGGGTGGTATTTCGGTGACTTCATGGATAATCCTCCACTAGTCACACATGAGATCCCTTGAGTTTGATCAAAGGTATAATTAGTGAAAAGTGGCAGTGGTGTGCATACCCCTTTGTTGTTGTTAAGTGGCCTCTTAGAGGACTTAGCCTGATCAAAGAGCTCTTGAGTCTGGCATTGGTTCTCCTTCGTGACCCTCTGGATTGTCTCTTCAATATGACTTTGGACCTCATTGATCTAGGTGACCATTTGGTTATTTAGCCATCAGTGCATTTTGTCATGTTTTTGCTCTCCATGGGCTATCGCAGTCGTTATCAGCTCCATCCAAGTAGATATTGCTTTGCTCTCTGCCATCAGTTGCTCCTCCATTTGTCTTATCATTTGCTCCATCATTTGCCTCATCTGGACCATGGCGTCCTATTCTACTGAGGTAGCAACTGACTCTTCACTGGAGGTGGAATCAGACAACTCTTTGGGAGTTGTATCAGTCGGCCCTTTAGAGGGGGCCGTATTGTTCGGCTCGTTGAAGAGAGCCATGTTAAGAGTAGGATTTCTTCCTATACCCAGAGATAAGACTAGCTCCCTTGGGGGTGCCGTGTTGGTAGAACTCCTTGACTCTTTGGGAAGAGTGACTTTAGTCATATTCTTCTCGACAGGGTGTTGAGAAGAGGGTGGTAAGTTGTTCTTGGTCATCTTGTTGGAACATGTTTGCCTCCTTCTCTAGACATTCTCCTAGTCCCATTGAGTGTGCCAAAAAACTGTTGTGGGGAAAAAGTAACAAGGGTGTCAAGGACGATCTCTTGACAGCTTGAAGGCTCTTCTCAAGGTCGGCGCCCAACGAGAACAAAAGTGATCAAATGATCACCACTACCTCACGTAACTAAGCTTCTTTAACCAGGCTCTACTGTTCGGCCAACTATCAGGCTCTAATACCTGACCTCTTAACCAAGTGCTAATGCTCGGCTTAAGAACTAAAATAGAAGCTTTGAACTTTGGTAAAGATTTGTGTGGTTAATTCATTGATGATCTTCTGTCTTCCTTGGGCATCCCTTATATAGGCGAAGGTCTTCATCTCCTCCTTGTATTCAGTCTCCATCTTCTACTAGTACTCGGATTCTCTTAATGTCTATCTTCGGGGATGCTTATCTTTATCTTGTACCGGTACCACCTATATCACCTAATTTATCGAGCTTATCTCTTCTTGTGAATTCGGAGTCTGAGTTTATCTTCTTTGACCGTGCCCGGTCTCATAATCCTTCCAACACCTGAGGCAAGTAGGCTCTTTGAACCACCTTGAGGCAAACTAAGCTTTTATACCTCCTCTAGGCAAAGTAGGCCTCTTATGCCTCCTTAAGGCTCTTCACACCCTTCCAAAGTGAAAGCACCTATTTTGAGTGAAATAAGTTCTTAACAGCTCCCTTGAGCGAGGTGAGCTCTCAACACCCCCTGGGCGAGGTAAGCCTTTAATACATTCCTTGAGTGAAAGCACCCATTTTGGGTGAAATAAGTTCTTAACGCCTCCCTTAGGTGAGTTAAGCTCTTAACACTTCCTTCAGGCAAGGTAAATTCTTAACCCCTTCTCTAGGCAAGGGAAGCTCCAACACCTCCCTTAGGCCAGGCAAACTCTTAACACCTCTCTTAGGCGAGGTAAGCCTTCGTCACCTTCCCTAGGCAAGGCATGCTCTCAACACCTCTCTTAGGCGAGGTAAGCCTTCGTCACCTCCCTTAGGCGAGGCATGCTCTTAACGCCTCCCTTAGGCGAGGTAAGCCTTCGTCACCTCCCTCAGGTAAGTCAAGCCTTAAACACTCTCCTTAGGCAAGGCAAGCCATTTTCACTCCCTTAAGTGAGGTAAGCCTTTAACACCTACCCTGGGTGAGGTAAGCTTTGACACCTCCCTTAGGCAAGGTAGGCTCTTGACACCCTCCTTAGGCAAGGTAGGCTCTTGACACCTCCATTAGGCAAGGTGGGCTTTTGACACCTCCCTTGCAAGAAGGTAAAATATATGGTTTGGTCACTTAAGGGAGACAAAGTACTTATGGAAGTCACTCTCCCCTTTTTCACAAGTCATGTGCATAACCCCCCACAAGAGGTCAAAACTTCACTTTAGTCACTTAAGGGAGGCAAAGTACTTCATGAAGTCATTTATGGGAGACAAAGTGCTTCATGAAGTCACTTTCTCCCTTAAGTCACATGCACTTTCTTTTTCTCCCTTCCTTATGTCACATGCACTTGTCTTTTTCTCCTTTTCTTAAGTCACATGCACTTGTCTTTTTCTCCCTTCCTTAAGTCACATGCACTTGTCCTTTTTCTTTTCCTTTAGTCACATAAATGAGACCCCTTACTACAAGGAGGCAATGTATCCACTTTAGTCACCTTGGAAAGGTAAAGTTCTTCATGAAGTCACTTGCACCTTTCCTTTAAGTCACCTTACGAAGGCAAAGTTTCTCCTTAGTACCTCTCACAAGGACAAGTGCTTCAAGAAGTACCAAAAATGGTCACTCTCAAAAGATAAAATTACCATAACACCACCGTAGGAAGGCAAATTATTTTTATGCTCCAACAACTGCTAAATTAATACTCTTACGTTCAGGATTTATAGGGTCCACATAAAGGATTCGATCCTCATTTTAAATATAAAACATTTTTAAAATAAATATTTAAGTTTTTATAAAAAAATTTAGCGAATTATAATAAATATATAAAGATTAATCATGAAATATTTAATAAATCAATAAAACAATCAAAATAGTCTATTTCACAAAATATATTATGGAATATTTAAGAAATCTATTATAATTTATAAGTAAAAAAATAATAATAAAATAATTAAATTAGGGTGTAATGAATGTTTAGTTAAGATAAGATAGAAAATTATGTATAATAATAAAGAAAGAGTAATAATTCATAAGATATATATTTTAACTTGGACCCCATTTTCAAATGAGTTCTCATATCCTCAAAGTAGAATTTGAATCGTAGATTATGGGTATTACCTTTATCCTAAAAAAACAATATGACTTTTAAACAATGCTTCAAAATATCTGAAAATTAGATGACAGATTTTAGTGAAACTCGATACATTGCTGGAAAAGAAGATTTGGTATGGTCGTGGATGAATATGGACAGGGGCAATATTGGGAACCGAATTGGGTCTTGTGCATACATTTAGTACATGCCCATTCTAGAGTGGCCCGTATGACATAAGACGTCAAGGCTTATCAAGTCTCGCGTGTGCATGAAGCTGCATGGATCAATTTTACGTGTGCATGGCTTGAATTTAATGTTTCCGTGAACTTTTATTACGTTGTAATAAGTTTCGTGACTTTTAGCATTCGAATGGTAGCTGAATAAGACTGGAGTTAAAGCCAATAATTGTAAGGTTAAAGAGGTGGAAACGGCTGAAGAGAAAGAGGTGGAATTTGCCTTAATCACACCCTAAAAACCCGCCTTTCATTATAAATGTATCAGGTACGCAATAATACAAGGCATTGAAGTTGTTTCCAAAACAGATTGAGTCAGAGTTAATTCGGAATTATGAATTTTCGTGAGTGTGAGAGAGATTGAAGCCCTAGCTGGCCGTTCTGAAATTTAGAACCCGCACAACTTGAACTATGCAAGCGTATCACGTTGTGATTTATCCTCTAGTTACGAGATTTATCCGATTGTTCTAACTTTTCGAACGTCCAATTCCCTTTTAACTAAACGAGTGAAGTGAATTGAGTGATCCTAGCTGTGTCAAGTGGTATCAGAGCAAGGATTTCATCTCAATTGTGAGTATTTACACGTTATCACCTAGTGAGTAAGAGTGAGCCTATCTACGAGCCGTTTCATAGGACTTCATAATCACATGATCCGTGTCCCTTCTAACTACCTAGCACCGCTATCAATCCGAGCATATGGTCAACCAGGACAACAATCAAAGACCTGACATGAACCAACGGTTCACCAACCTTGAGATTGCCATTTAGGAGATCCACACGCAACTCACCAACATCATGGTGTAACAACCCCAAGTCAACATGCACAGCAACCCTCTTAGAGTAGAGGATGATGAACTAGATGATGTGCATGAGATGAGAGGAGGAGGACGAGGCTTTAGAGGAAGAGGACGTGGGGAAGGTGGACGTGGTGGTGGAGGGCAAGGTTTTAGTAGAGATGCTTACAGGGTGGATGATTGAGGTGAAGAGAATTTTAGGAGAGTGGATCGCCCTTTCAAGATGAACATCGAGAAGTTCTATGGCGATTCGGATGTTGAGGGCTTCTTAAACTGGTTGGACTCAGTTGAAAAATACTTTGACTGTATAGACCTTACAGAGGAGCAGAAGGTTAACTATGTCGCATTCAAGGTCGAGTCAGGAGCCATGGTATGGTGGAGGAAAGAACAGGAATCGCAGAGAAGGAGAGGAGATCGGCTTATTCAGGATTGGCCAACCATGGAACAGGAATCCCGGTGGACTACCATCAGACTCTATACTCAGAATTTTTGATGTGTACTCAAGGCAATAGGACGGTGGATAAATACACGTCTGAGTTTATAAGACTGGCCTCACATAACAATGTAGAGGAGAATGAGGATCAAATGATTGCTAGTTATGTTGAAGGGTTGAACTACGAGATCAAGAGTCGTTTAGAATTTAATACTTTCTTGTTTTTCCACGATGTATATACCAAAGCAAGAAAGGTGGGCGTTGCATCGAAGAAGAAGAAAATGACCTTGATACGATATTCAGCTCCTGGCCAGTCTTCCACTTATTGAAAAGGGGGGATCGAGAAGAGTGCAATGCAAGCAAACAAAGCAAGAGTCCTACCAAAGAAGTTTACCCCTGAGTGCTCCAAATAAGGTTAAGGCAACTGCGACCACTTCCGCAATTTGTTGTTATAAATGCAATGAATTAGGCCATAAGTCGAGTGATTGCCCAAAGAGGAAATATTTGAATGTGTGTGAACGAGGAGAAGAAGGTGAGGAGTCTTCAGAAGCGCATTTGTGTGCCCCAGGGGAGGAGTGTGGGGAAGAGGATCAAGTGACTTCTGAAGAAGAGGGTGAATATTGCTTAGTTATGCGCAAACTTGCCCTAACCACATCCAAGAAGGATGACTCGCAACAAAACAATTTTTTCTGCACTCGATGTCACGTTGGAAAGGAAGTGTGCGAGGCCTTTATTGATGGGGGAAGCTAGGAAAACTTTTTGAGTTTGAAGTTGGTGTAGAAATTTGGTCTCAAGACCATACCTCACCCTACACCTTACTCCATTGGTTGGGTTTGAGCTGGAGGTGGGATCAAGGTGAATTCGTGTTACACCATCCCTATCTCCATCAAAAAATATTCTAATTGGGTTAAGTATGACGTGATCGAGATAGATGCATACAACATGTTGCTAGGCAGACCGTGGGAGTTTAATAATAAGGTGGTTCATAAAGGAGAAGAGAACACCTATGAGTTGAGAAAGGGTGGTGAATGATTCACGCTTTTGCTTAGCAAGTCGAAACATGCGAAGGGTCAATGGAACAGTAACATGTAATTCATGTCGGTGATTATGTCCTCGGGAGAACTAGATGATGTGATCAAGGAGGCGGGTTGGTATAGAGTTTTGGTAGCAAGGAGCTAGATTCAAAGGAGGGGAGTGACTCTTCGATCATTCCTAAGAAAATGAAGAAGCTATTGAGGGAATTCTCTAAAGTGGTGGCAGAAGACTTGCCAAAAGGGCTACCACCTTTTAGGAACATCCAACATCATATTGACCTCATTCCTTGCACAATGCTTCCTAACCTTCCATATTATAGGCTCAGTCTAAAGGATAATCAAATTCTCTATGATCAAGTGCCAGAGCTCCTAGAGAAGGGTTACATTTAGGAGAGCTTGAGTCCGTGCAGAGTACCTACCTTCTTGGTCCTTAAAAAGGATGGATGTTGGCAAATGTGTGTGGATAGTTGAGCAATCTACAAAATTACGATTAGATATCATTTTCCTATTCTAAGGCTGAATGATATGCTCGACACCCTCAGTGGAGCTATCATCTTTTCGAGGATTGACCTAAGAAGTGGCTATCATCAGGTCTGCATTCGACTAGGAGATAAATGGAAGATGGTGTTCAAGACAAGGGATGGCCTTTACAAATTGCTTGTCATGCCATTTAGGCTGACCAATGCCCTTTGCACATTTATGCAGCTGATGCATCAGGTACTTAAGTCGTTCCTTGACAAGTTTGTTGTCGTCTACTTTGATGACATTCTTGTGTATAGCCATTCTAAGTCAGAACATGAGGACCATTTGAAAGAAATCTTTAGTGCATTGTGAACCAACAAGCTATTTGTCAATCTGAAGGATTGTGTCTTTTGGCAAGATGAGTTGTTGTTCTTGGGGTTCGTAGTAGGTGCACATGGGATCAAGGTTGATCAAGCGAAGGTGGATGCTATCAACCATTGGCCAACACCCAAAAACATGAGTTAAGTAAGAAGCTTCTTAGGCCTGACCACATTTTATAGGAGATTTATACGAGGCTTCAACATGATAGTAGCTCCTCTTACTTTCTTGTTGAAAAAAGGAGTTCCATTTGTGTGGAGTGAGGAAGTTGGCAAAGCTTTTAAAGAGCTTAAGGCTTGTCTTAGCTCTGCCCCAGTGCTGGCATTACCGGATTTTCACAAGTTGTTTGAGGTAGATATGGATGCCTCCGGATTTGGAATTGGTGCCGTGTTATCATAAGAAAAGAGGTCCGTAGCTTTCTTTAGCGAGAAGCTAAGTGAATATTGGCAATCCTAGTCAACCTATGAGAAGGAATTGTATGTCATCTTTCGTGCATTAAAGATGTGGGAGCACTACCTTATTGGCAAAGAGTTCGCATTTTACTCGAATCACCGCGCTCTCAAATTCCTCAATAACCAATCCAATTTCATAAGCCACATGCGCGTGCATTGGTTTATGTATCTTCAGAAGTTCCCTTTTAAAATCACACACAAGAGTGGTGCATAAAATATTGTTGTGGATGCCCTAAGCCAAAGGGTTGCACTCCTTACTAAATGGAGAACCAAAAAAACCTCATTGATTCCCTACGAGACTCTTATAAGGAGGATGAAGACTTCAAGGAGATTTGGTTGAAGTACAAGGCAGGAGTAGGACACGGAGAATTCCACGTGCATGATGGGTTCTTAATGAAGGGCAACCAGCTTTGCATCCCAAAGACCTCCTCACGTGAGCAACTTATTTAGGAGCTGCATGGAGCTGGGTTGGCAACTCATTTAGGCCAAGACAAAACTCTAGTAGCTGTATCTAAGAGGTTTTATTAGCCTATGGTGGGAAAAGAAGTGGCACGCATTGTCAAGAGATGCTGAGTCTGCCAAGAAACTAAGGGAGGCACAAATAACTCGGGAAGATGTGAGCATGGATTTCATCTTGCGATTGCCTCGCACTCCTTGGGGTGTAGATTCTATTTATGTTGTTGTGGACAGGCTCTCAAAGATGGCCCACTTCATACCATGCAAAAAGATATCAGATGCACATGCTGTAGCACGATTATTCTTTCGTGAGGTGGTCAAATTGCACGGAGTACTGAGGAGTATCACATCTGATCACAATGTCAAATTTTTGGCAAGCTTTTGGAAGACATTGTGGACTCTATTTGATGCAACATTGAAGTATAGCTCCACCGCGCACCCACAAATGGATGGGCAGACTGAGGATACAAGCAGTACTCTTGGTAGCATGTTGAGGAGCTTGTGCCATGAGAAGCAATGACAATGGGACCTTGCACTCCCTATAACTGAGTTTGCCTATAATGGAGTCGTGCATAGCTCCACAAGCCACTCGCCTTTTTCCTTGGACTAAAGTGCCGAACCATTTGGTGGACATCTCATCCATGGCAAAACCAAGCAAGGCCAACCAATCCGCACTAATGTTTGCTGAACATGCGTAGGAAGTTTTAGAGGCCGTGAAAGTAAGACTTGCATCCACTTATACGAAGGAGAAGGAACGAATTGATGAGCACCAAAGAGTTCAAGTGTTTCATCCTGGTGAGCAAGTCATGGTCCACTTTCGAAAAGAAAGAATGCCAGCAAACATGGGAGGAAAGCTTGAGCCAAGAAAGTACGGACCCTACAAAATTTTGAGAAGAATCAGTGACAATGCTTATGTCCTTGACTTACCTGAAGAGTTGGAGGTGTCCAAGACCTTCAACATAGCCGACCTTACTCCATACTTTGAAGCATTCCCCTTGCCCTCGAAGTTAGCTGCTTAGGACAAGCACGATCTTAAGGAGGGGAGGATGATGTAGGATGTCCAAGCTTATCAAGCCCCGCATGTGCATGAAGCTACATGGATCAATTTTACGTATGCATGGCTTGAATTTAATGTTTCCGTGAACTTTTGTTATGTTGTAATAAGTTTCGTGACTTAAAGCATTCAAATGGCAGCTGAATAAGGCTGGAGTTAAAGCCAATAATTGTAAGGTTAAAGAGGTGGAAACGGTTGAAGAGAGAGAGGTGGACTTCACCTTAATCACACCCTAAAAACCCACCTTTCATATAAATGTATTAGCTACACAATAATACAAGGCATTGAAGTTGTTTCCAAAATAGATTGAGTCTCAATTAATTCGAAATTGTGAATTTTTGTGAATTAATTCGAGATTGTGAATTTTTGTGATTGTGAGAGAGATTGAAGCCCTAGCTAGCCATTTTGAAATTTAGAACCTGCACAACTTGAACTACGCAAGTGTATCACATTGTGCTTTATCCTCTAGTTACGAGATTTATCCGATTGTTTTAACTTTTCGAACAAATATAATTCTCTTAACTTAATGAGTAAAGTGAATTGAGTGATCCTAGCTGTGTCACCGTAATTATTGAATTAGTCAAAATAAAATATTTTTTTTATCTCACAGCCTATAGTAAAAAGAGTAGTTTAGTCATTCTCTCTTTGCTCTTTATTCATTTCCGAATTAGTACACACACATCTTACTTTATTGCAAAAATCACCAAACCAAATCTAGGGATTAAAGGTTATCAAGGGGAATGGGCAGAGGCAACCATGGCCAGGCTGAAGCGGCGACAACCTCAATTAAGCGGTGACCTTGGCCAGGTGGAAGCAATGACAACCTCAGGTAAGAGAGGGGACTATGCTTCATCGACAAGGAAAAGCAAAACAATCGTTCTTTGTTGGGAACTCCACCTTCTTCCTCCTGTTGTCAGCATCGACCGGTCAAACGATAATGAATTAGTTTCACCGAAGCGGCTTATAGAAGCCAAATGAATGATCTTTGATTTTTTAATGTGGATTTTCTAAATAACTTTGTATGATTATGTTAAATAGTTTATTCTATTATGATCAAATAATTTGCATTGTTACGATAAAATAATTTGTACTAGTAGTTCAATAGTTTACCCTATTACGATAAAATGGTTTCTGCTATTTGTTTAAATAGTTGATACTATTAGTTCGAATGGTTTACAAAGTTACAATCAAATAAATTGTGCTAGTAATTCGAATAGTTTACACTAATATGATCAAATAGTTTGTACTAGTTGTTTGAATGACTTACACCATTACAATCAAATAGTTTATACTAGTAGCTCGAATGGCTTACACTATTATGATCAAATGGTTTGCATTAGTAGTTTGAATGGTTCTTTCTAATATGTTCAAATGGATCGTTCTAATATGTTCGAATGGTTTGCTTTGATATATTTGAATGGTTCATTCTTATATGTTCAAATGGTTTGATATGATATATTCGAATGGTTCATTCTAATATGTTCGAATAGTTCCCTCTGATATATTTGAATGGCTCGATCTAATATGTTTGAATAGTTTGCTCTGATATTTTTGAATAGTTTGCTCTGATATGTTCAAATGGTTCGATCTGATATGTTCAAATGGTTCAATCTGATATGTTCCAATAGTTTGCTCTGATATGTTGGAAAGGTTCGATTTGATATGTTCTAATGGTTTATTCTGATATTTTTGAATAGTTTGCTCTGATATATTTGAATGGTTCAATCTGATATGT
This sequence comes from Hypericum perforatum, assembly GCA_012979155.1. NCBI lineage: Eukaryota > Viridiplantae > Streptophyta > Magnoliopsida > Malpighiales > Hypericaceae > Hypericum > Hypericum perforatum. The sequence continues at coordinate 12,501 of SOPF01019259.1, forward strand.
TCGAATTGCTTGCTCTGATATTTTCTAATAATTTGTTGTGATATGTTCGAATGGTTTAATAAAACCCTGCATATTATTTGATATTATTGGGTATAATGTTATATAATCGAGCATATCCTTTAATATAACTTCGAAAACTATTTGATACAATTGGGTATACCTCATCATATAATGATATAATATTTTGTTGTGTTATATTTAAATAGGTGTAATAATTAAATCATTTGGATGATTTAAATATAATATAATGATTTTTACTCTAATAATTAAAATATTTGTATAGTTGTTAAATGGTTTGAACTATAATGATATAATAGTTTATCAGAATTTGATTTATTATAATTAAATAGTTTACTATATAATAATTAAAAAGTTTTTATGGTTATGATCAAATGATGCACATTGAAATTATAAAAATATTTTTGTGGTTATAATCAAATAGTTTGTTATGTAATAATTATAAGATTTATACGGTTATGATTAAATAGTTTGGTATTACTAAAAATCGAATTCCAAAAATCACTAAAACCAAAATGAAAGTAAAAAACAACAACTCACTCTAAAATCACAAAATCAATGATTCAACAAAAAAATTACAAAATAGTGAATCCAAAAAAGAAGATAGGCTCCTTAATCTCTTCCAAACCCAAGATCCCGCATGAGGAGATGAACTTGTCCTTGGGCGTGGACCTTATCGGATCAAGTATTCCATTACCCTCACCACTTTAACCAACCACCATCCATGCCCCAAATGTCTCTAATGGGCGGGAATCTTGATGCATTGTTCATAATTGCTCAAAAGAGAAGAGGGTAGTCAAACTCTTGTTGCTAAGTTAAAGAATTGGAGAACTGATATTGATTAACTTGGTGATTACAATTAGAGTGTACAAAAACATATATACATAAAGATTACAATGACTATAATCCCTAATTGAGCTAATTTGTTGTGCAAATCAACTAGTTACAGCCATAATTGGACAATTACACATTAATAATATTGATTGCTTCTTTATCAACGTGCATCATAGTGATTGCTTCCATAATTGGCTTGGATCTCCTCCAATTTAATTTCTTCTGAACTAGTTTCTTTTCAATTAAGTTCTTTGCCATTATAGCACTTGCCTTTTCTTGATTATTGACAGAATCTTCATGAGTTGGAGGAGCTGGTGTGATCATATCATCAACACTCCCCTTCAAATTGTATGTGAAGAAATTAAATATTTCTAACTTGCCCAACAACACTCTGAATTGCCTAAGTTGAAGGGGCTTTGTAGATTTCTTTACGTAGAACCTTCTATTAAATACAATGGCAATCCACCTTAATATATCTAGTTCTTTATTTCGAATAATAGATTTGCAACTATATGAATTGTAGCTTGATTATCATGGTAAAGTTCCGTGCTCTTTGTTGGTTTATAGCCTAGATTAGTGAGTACAAATTATAGCCTAGATTAGTGAGTACAAATTTTACCTAGATTAGTTCATGAGCAGTGATGGACATTGCCCTATATTCAAATTTAGCAATCAAGTACAATGTTACATCTTATTTTATACTAGGCTATGTAACTAGATTACCACCTATAAAAATGAAGATGCTAGTAGTTGATCTTCGATAATCAAGAATTTGTGCATAATCTACATCAATATAGCCCTGGATCTTTAAATGACCATTATTTTTTTTACAAAACATCTGTATCAGTGATATGAATCTGATGGGCCAGATGTTCCAAGCTAAATTTAATACAAGTTTGTGCAAGTCCAAGGACGTCCATGAAGCCATGCAAAGCCCATGCAAAGCCCATGCATGTCATTGAAGCTATTTAGGAAGTTATTTGCTCTCAGATTTCGTTTTGGAGAGTTTGAAGCTAATTTGGAAGCTTAGGATGCACGCAATCTTCTAGAACCATGGACGAATTTCAACCTATTTAGTCCATGCTTCTACTTGTTTAGGATGTGCAATATTAGTTATTCTATTATATATTATGTATTTAGATTACTTCTTGTTTAGTAGATTACAATCTGACCAGAATTCACCTATTTAGGAATAAGTATAATTTGGTCAGATTGCAAGCTCCTTTTTAGGAGTTAGATTGTTTAGGAATGTTTGAAGACTTTATAGCCTATATAAAGGCATCTTAGCACAATAAAACAAGGACCCAATACATGATTTCATCCTGAATATTATAAGTTCTTGACTTAGTGAGTTTTGATAACTCTGCTTGTTCTTGCCTAAGCTTGTGTGTCGTTTAGCTTGAATTTTATTTTCACTTATCAAACAAGTCTTCCATCCTTATTTGTGGCGTGATTCGACTTGGACTAAGGTTCTAAGATTGCTCTTGGCTCGGGTTGAGGCTCTTTTACCGAGGTTCTTGCTGGTTCAGTTCAAGGGTTTGAAGTCTACTCCATCCTAAGCAACAATAGATCCATAAATTTGTGTTTCTCTTGTCGAGACCACATCAATTAGGTCTACATTTTAGGTGCTACATCATTTTATCAGCTAAAGCAATGACTCAATCTAGGACTATGCATATTTGGCTAATCAAACTTGTAACATACGAGATATTTAGCCTAATGATAGTTAAATATATAAGCTTCCCTATCATTCTCTTAAATTTAGCTACATCAGTTACTAAATCACCATTAATAAAGAAAAATATACAACTATACCACAATCAGTAGGACTTTCAATGTGTCTATAGCTTATCTTCTTAGTTTCTTTTAACAAGTTTAAGACATACTTTGTTTAAGATAGAAACAAGCCTATGATTGAATAAGCTAATTTGATTCCCAAAAAGTATTTTAACTTGCCTAGATCCTTCATGTCAAATTAGGTAGTCAAAATGCGATTAAGAGATTCAATACCTTCAATATTGCTTCCTTTGTTTAGAATATCATCCACGTATAGGCAAAGGATACACTTTCTTTCCTTATTATCCTTGATAAAGAGAGTGTTATAAGCATAGCTTTTCTTGAAATCCAGAGTCTCAAATTCCTTACTTTTTCTATGGTACCAATCTCTAAGAGATTGTAAAAAATCATATATAGGATTGTTCAACCTACAAACTTTCTTGAGATCTTTTTTTAAATCCTAATGGAATGTTCATGTAAACTTCTCCTCTAGGTGCCTTAGAGGAAGGCATTTTTTAATCTATTTAGAGGATAGTCTAATTGTAGTTTATGGCTATGCAAATTAAGATCCTAATTATATTTATTTTTTCTACTGGGACAAAAGTCTTATGTTAATAAACCCAAAACACATAGGTAAATCCCCTCGCAACTAATTAAGCCTTATATCTTTCTATGGTATCATCATTATTGTATTTACTTTATAAAGTTATTTACATCCAAAATAATTCTTACTTTAAGGCATATGAGTAAGGGTCTCGGTTCTATTTCTAGCTAAGATATCTATCTCTTCCTTCATAGCATCTCTCCAAATCTAATATTTTCTAGTTTTCTTGAAGGTAGTTGGTTCAACTACTTTATTCAATTAATTCAAATAAGCATGATATTTATGAGCATTTGAGAGGTATGGGATATACCTTACAATCATTTAATATGGTTGGAGGTTTATGACTTTGATTCGATTGACATAGGTTTTGACTAACTTCTTCCAATTCCATGGCTCTTTCTTTTTCAATTACTTGTGATTCTTCAATTGTCTTGGGTTCTTGATTTGACTTGCTTCCTCTAGTATAATTATGTCAATTGACTAGCTCAATTTGCACTAACTATCTCCATCTTTTTGTTGTACATACAGAATTTTATGGGATTCACATAGGTTAGGAGAACTTTTTGTCAATTGACTAGCTCAATTTGCTTCTATAGTTTGTGATTTTATCTTCCTCAAGCTCATTGCTATTGCCTTTTGAGCTATTGCTAGCAAAGTAAGGTACATGTTCTATAAATTAGACATGTTTAGTAATGAATCTCTATTTGGTTCTCGATCAAAACATTTTTACACTCTAAATCAAATATCCCAAAAAGACATCTTTCAAATTTGGGGTCATGTTTATCACATTTCTGAGATGGTATATAGACATAAGAAATGCATTTAAATACCTTTAGATGTGATAAGTTCAATGGTTTATTATAGAGCATCTCTGGAGGCGCTTTCATTTTTAACACATTAGTGGGCATGCGATTGATTAAGTAGCAAGCATCTGAATCCTCACTTTTTGTCATAATCATGAATTTATTCCTGGTTTCTTCTTACATAATCTTAGAGTAGATGTTACTAAGAGATAGAGCATCAATTAAGTAAAGCTGAGATTGAACAATTTCATATGGAAGATCAATTCATCCCACATGCTTTTCACTTTTCTTAAATACTTAGTGATAGTAAGTTCATCTTATTTGGCCTCAACAATTTCTTTTTTCAATTCAAAGATTTAATAAAGATTATTTTGTTGGCTGCACAGTTCTTTAATTGAATCCCATAAAACTTTTACATTACTAGTGAATAAGAACACGTCAGAGATTTTCTGATTGAGAGAATTAAGTATCTAGGTCATTACAAGTTTGTTGTTTCTTTCCCATTCTTCATACTCTTCATCGAGGGGAATACACTAGAAAATATTGCCATTAATGTAACATGCCATGCCTTTGGTGTTGAGGTTTTTTGAAACTCTTCTTGCCTAGTACAAGTAAACAAAACCATTGAGAGGGATTAGGGTCATCTTTAGGCTAATATTGTTATCATTTTCAAATTGGCTCTTTTTTGTGGTTAAGCAAATAGGCTTTTACAATAGGTGTTTGAGTTTTTGATGAGTGTCAAAAACACTCATTACTTATGTACATTTTAGTGTAAATTTAGCGTTTGTTACTTTCATTGTTACGAGTTTTCTATGTCTTTGTCTTGTTTTTGTACATTTTGTTCTTTTGTCGTGTTTGTTTGCTTTTCTTATGTTTTCTTTCTTTTTAGGAGCTTTATGGACAATTATCTAAGGAGGCACGACCAAGACCTCGAGGAAGCAAGCAAGACGGACTCGACAAGGCAAAATGTTGCAAGAAATGGTCTAAACCGTAGCTACCCATGGAGGGCGTCAGACTTGACCTCTTGCTACTCAAAAATTCATAACTTTCCCGTCCAACATCGGATTGATGCACCGTCAGCGGCATTGCAAAGAAGACATCAGTACCTACAATGTATCCAAACGGCGTCTTCTATTTCGTCGTCTAAGTTGGAAAACCGCTTGATCCAATGTCATAGGCTGATTCTATCCAAGTGGGCCAAACTTGATGGTCTATTTGGGCCAACTTTGGGCTTCTTGGCCCAAATCCGTGGCTGCCATTTTGTGAGGATAAGATGACTCAATTTGGCTGTGACTTGAAGGGAACAAGGATGGCTACACTTCTTTTAACTTGTTGTTACTAAGTCCTAAAGCTAGAAACATGGATGGAAGAGTTGTTAAGATATTTGTAAAAGAATTAGTTGTTAAGTTAATTTTGGCTTGTAATATGACTTAGTATTATTATGTTAGTTAAGAAAACAAAAGGGGGCAGCCAAGGCAAGGAGAAAAAAACGTACCAAAGAAAGGAGAGAAAGAAAGGAAAAAAGAAAGAAGGAAAAGAAGGAGAAGGAAGAAGAAGAAAAAGAAGAACCAAGCTTGTGCTTGGAATTTGTAAACCTTTCTTCCCTTTTCCATTCATGCTTTCCTTGCTTGATTATGTAAATTAAATGAATGATAAGTGTGTTTATGTATTAAGTATGTTTATGTTCAAGTTTTGTTTAAACATGTGTGAGTAGTTACTAAGTGGTGTGATGCTTTGAAAGCCTAAACTTTCTAATGGTTTAAAATGGGTAAAAATATTAAGGATCATGTATAAGTTAAAGGGCTTAATGCTTAGTCTAATTTGATCACCTAGAACTAAGATAATAATCAAGTCTTGAGACCGAGAGGAGAAAGACGTGATCGAACGTCTAACTTGTAAATCCGTTGCCTCGTGAGATGAGAATCTCACTTGGTGATTGGTTATCCAAACGGGTGATATTTATAGTTGTTGTTTAGTTAGGATTAAGTGACTCGTGGGGGCGAGAGCACATCGAGCTCACTTAATCCTAGGTAAAGATCAACTTAGATTGATCTTGTGCGAGAGCATGGATCCGTTGCCTTGAAACACCCGGATCATGACATGAGCTAAATAAACCCAACGAACCATTAGTTCACTTAAGTGATCTTAGGCATCACACCACTCTTGTTTTTAGTTGATATATACCTTGTATTTTTGTGTGATCTTGCATGATTTAAATTGATCTTGTTGTTATTTTATGTATGTTAGTTTGCTAAGTCACCTAAACCAAACCAAAGAAGCAAAGTCATAAAATTCCTAAAATTTGGTAAGTAAGCCGAGTAAGGCATCACTCAATCCCTGTGGGTTCGACAACTCTACTTCATAAACTATATTGCATCGGAGGCATGTCAAGATGCCTCTCATCAATTGGCGTCGTTGCCGGGGATCGAACCCAGGTCACCCGCGTGACAGGCGGGAATATTCTTGCCAAAAAATTTAAGGTTCGCATTTTATTTTTCCGAGGGTCAAAACTTCCGAATTTGTAAAACTAAGCCACAGTGGGATTGAAGTACTTGATGTCTTCTTTCCAACGCCGCTGAGTTTGCATTTGTTGGAGTTTGGACGAAAAAGATATCGTATTTTGAACACATAAAGGTCAAATCTGACATTTCTTGCGAAAAACTTGCTCGGAAAATTTTGGCCAGCTCTCATTTTAATTTTCTGGAAGTCTTTAAGTCCGAAACTTTGAAAACAAGCTAATTTGAAGTTGTAGTTTGGGAAGTCTTCTTTCCAACGCCGCTGACCTCATCGATTTTGGAGTTAGGACGAAAAAGATATCGTATTTTGAAGTTGTACGTACAAAATACAATTTTTGGACGAGTCTTGCCGAAACGTAGAATACAAGTAGCCTCGTATTTTCACTATTTGAATCGTGAAAATACAATCTGAGAAAAATTTCCTTACTCAAGGTTGTAGCATTGGAAGTCTTCTTTCATTTGCCTTTGACCTTGTCTAAATAGGAGATTGGACGAAAAAGTTTTAAATTTTCTAAGTCGCATGCCCAGAACGCGCTCAACCACTAATTTCCCTTTGGAAAGTGAAGTGGACATAGCACTCTTGGAAAGGACATTGCGACAAGAAAAATTTCAACAAGCGAGGCTAAATCAAGAAAGACATCAACAAGAGATGATGAATCAACAAGAAGAACTGCAAGTGGAGGCACAAGGAGCTGGTGGTGCTCCAGCAGCTGGAGGTGCTCAACCACCGCAACAACCTTTAATGGACTACGGTAAACCAACCTTAGGGGGGGCACGTACCGGAGTGCGAAGACAAGAAGTGGATGCTAATGAATTTGAACTTAAGCCATCCGTCATACAAATGTTACAAAATTCCTTTCAATTTTATGGTTTACCCAACGAAGATCCAAATGACCACCTTGGGAACTTCATGGAGTTAGCCGATAATTTCAAGTATAGAGGAATATCTGACGATGCCCTAAAGTTAAGGATGTTTCCTTTTACTTTAAGGGATAGGGCTAAGCTTTGGTACAAGCAATCAAAGGGAACTCCCATAACTACTTGGGAGGAATTAGCTAATGCTTTCTTGGAAGAGTATTTCCCATACACAAAGACTAGCAAACTCGTAAAAGAAATTCTAAATTTCCAACAATTTGAAGGCGAGTCTTTGAGTGAAGCTTGGGGAAGGTTCAAAGAATTACAACGAAGTTGCCCACACCACAACTTGACAGAAGAATGTTTACTAAAAACTTTCTACTTTAGCCTAGGACAAACAACAATGGGAACAGTTGACGCTACCTCAAATGGTAATTTCCTGAGAAAAGGTAGAGAAGAAGCCCTCTTTATCTTAGAGGAATTGGCAGCAACAAACCGGTTAAGGGCTAGTGAGAGAAAGAAGCAACCTATAAGGGAGGTTAGAGAGCTTAGAGAACCACAAGAGCACAGAGGGATGCTTGAGCTTGATGCTCAATCATCATTCCAAGCTCAGTTGGATTTAATGGCAAAGCAAATGCGTGAAATGAACTCAAACAAGGCCGATGCCATGGCAATACAACAAAGCTGTGAAGCTTGTGGAAATATTGGCCATGAGTATAGTCAATGTGCAATGCTAAACCAACCTAGGGAACAAGCTAATTTTGTTAGTGGGCAAGGGCAAGGAGCAAACCGGATGGGGAACAACCCATATTCTTCAACTTACAATCCAGGGTGGAGGAATCACCCTAACTTCTCATGGAAAAGAGAAACTAATGACAACAACTTAGCCATTGTTGCTGACAAAGGACTTCCTTTACGGGCCCCACAACAAGGACCACCTCCTGGTTTTCAGCCACGAGGTTATTTAGGGGAGAGATTGGGGGCGATTGAAGAAAGGTTCACTAAAATTGAGAAATTCATTCAAGAAAGTGAGGGATCTTCAATCCACCAAAGTCAAATTTTGGCAGCCTTAGCAAGTCAAGAAGCTAAGCAAAACAACTTAGAGCAATTCCTAAAGGGACAAGCTACTGCAATGCGCAACGTAGAAGTACAACTGGGAGAACTTGCAAAGGCAAATGCTACTAGAGCATCAGGCTCTCTTCCCAGTTCTACAGAGGAAAACCCTAGAGGTAATGTTAATGCTATCTTCTTGAGAAGTGGCAAGGAATTAGCTCCCAAAGTTGTTAAGGACAAGGTTAAGGACAATGAGAAGGTGATTCCAACCATGGACAAAGAGGAAAAAGTTGAGGAGAAAAAGAAAAGTCAGCACGTTGAAATAGATGTGGCGGAAGATGAAGTTTACGTACCACCACCACCAATGATTCCCGTTCTTCCTTTTCCAAACAGGGTAAAGAAGAAGTCAGGAATGGATGATAAATTTCTCCGTTTCATGGAGAAAATGAAGAACGTTCAGATTAGTGTCTCTTTTCTCGAGATGCTAGACCAAGTGCCACATTATACTAAGTTTCTAAAGGAACTTGTCACAAAGAAGAGGAAGTGGGATGACGGAGAGACTATTGCCCTCACAGCAAATTGTAGCTCCCTACTCTCTAAAAATCTTCCCACAAAACTTAAAGATCCTGGGAGTTTTACTATTCCCAGCTTCATTGGTGACATTGAGTTTCCTAGCTGTTTATGTGATTTAGGTGCAAGTATCAACTTGATGCCTTTATCTATATTTAGGGAACTTGGTTTGTGTGAAGTTAAACCAACCACTATGCTTTTGCAATTGGCAGACCAAACAATCAAGAAACCTTTCGGTGTAGTTGAGGATGTCCTAGTTAAGATTGACAAGTTCATCTTTCCAGTTGACTTTGTTGTGCTAGATTTTCCAAAGGACAAGAAATGTCCATTGATTTTAGGCAGACCATTCCTCAACACAGCACACGCATTGGTAGATGTGCATAATGGAAGATTGGTTCTACGAATTGGAGAAGATGAGGTTGAGTTTAAAATGAGCAATTTGATGCGTCATCCTCAAGAGGAGGGGACGTGTATGAAGATTGACGTTATCGAAGATTGTATCCTTGAGTTCTGTAAGGAGAACATCTCAAAAATTGAGGATACAGAGGAAATTCATGTAGAAGATGATGAACTTAACAAAGTCAAAGAGGAGGAAGTAGACAATAACGGTCTACTTGAGGAATTGGAAATACATTTGAAATACAGAACTCCACCCTCAATAGTGAAAGCTCCATTTTTGGAGTTGAAAGAGCTACCCTCGCATCTAAGATATGCTTTCTTAATAGATGGAGGGAGATTACCGATCATAATTTCAAACAAACTCTCTAAGGATGAAGAGGATAAAGTGCTCGCAATAGTAAACAAACGGATAAAAGCCATTGCTTGGCAAATATCTGACATCAAGGGTATAAGCCCTAAAATTGTGATGCATCATATCCACATGGAGGAAGGAGCAAAGCCGAGAGTAGACCGACAAAGAAGATTGAATCCTAACATGAAGGAGGTTGTGAAGAAGGAGGTGATCAAACTCCTAGAAGCTGGAATAATTTATCCG
>SOPF01019261.1:0-23077 GCA_012979155.1 Hypericum perforatum
CTTTTTTAGTCGTTTTTGAAGTACAGGATCATATGTCAAAAAAGCGCAAAACCACAAGACTTATTTTGTACTTTTCCCTAAAATTTTTAGATTATCCAAATCCGAATCCGAATATAAAATTATTCGAGTCTGAATCCGAATAAAAATTGAATATTGGATTTGGATACTGGATAATGGATTTTTCGCTCACCCCTACCCTAGAGAGCGTTTTGCAGGACGGGACATTTGTTGGCGAACTTACACTCTAGTGCTTTGATTTATTTATTTTTTGGGCTTATACCCGGATTTTGTGCAATGTACGTGTGTCATCATCAGGGTTCTTAAAAATGACTCGGAGGTCGACCTGGAATTGGCTCTGACCTCCAGGTCAGCCAGTCCAATCGACCCAATTTTCGGTCAGACTATAATTTTTTTCTTTCATTTTTTAATATAATTTTTTTAAATATATATGAGTATATAGATAAATCTAAATTAATAATAATTAAAAAATATAAAAAAATACAAAATTTTCGTGCAAACCATCCAGGCTGACCAGATTTTATGGGCAAACTGTCCAGTTTGACCAGATTTCATCCGATTAGATCGGACATCGTTTTTACCCAAAAATGACTCGGACTTATGTCTGATTCGCAGCCTGACTGGTCAAACCGATAGTTGGACTACATTTTTTAAAACCTTGGTCATCATGGGTATGATCTATAAGGGCTTGTGTGCTTCTAATTTACTTACCTTCATGAAGAATTTGGATTAGGTAGGGAATAAAGAGATGTTGTTCCTAAATAGGGACAAACATGTGGACCATTATTCACCAAAGACTTGATTAATGGACCATTAGATCAGAATATATTCAAAAAAATTTTGATCTAATGGCTATTAATCACCAAAGACATTTTTGACTTTTACCTAAACTAAAAAACCCCAGCATTTAATAGCCTCCTTCTTTTTAGCATAATTATCATTAAATATCCCGTTTTTAAAAAAAACTCAACATTTAATAACTTCCTTCTTTTTAACATAAGTATCATTAAATATTCTCTTTTCTCAAGAAAAATTTAAAATTTAAACTCATAATTTATGGTAATTAATTATACCAACATTTTCTTAACAAACAACTGATAGCCCGAACCAGTAACGTTGGACTTTTAAACTAGTAACGTAGTACTTTAAACCAGTAACCTAGTACTTTGAACCAGTAACGTAGGACTTTGAACCAGTAACATAGGACTTTAAACTAGTAATGTATAACTTTGAACTAGTAACCTAGGACTTTGAACCAGTAACGTAGGACTTTAAACCAATAACTTAGGACTTTGAACCAGTAATGTAGGACTTTAAACCAGTAACATAGGGCTTTAAACCACTAATAGATGACTTTAAACCACTAACGGATGACTTTAAACCAGCAACGTCAGATTTTAAACCAATAGTAGGAAACAACATCAGTAAAGTAGGATATGAAACCAGTAACGTCGGACTTTAAACCAGTAACGTAGGATTTTGAACCAGTAACGTAGGACTTTGAACCAGTAACGTAGGACTTTAAAGCAGTAAGTTATTGGTGATTAGAACTAATGATGACTAGTATTAGGGTTTTGGAAAAATATATTATTAATTGGAGAAAGAAAATAGTTAATTAATGGGAGAGACAAATTAGGTGGGTGGTTACATTTAAAATCCAAATTAGGTAGGTGACATTTAATGGTGAAAGAAAGAAATTAACCAAATTAATATATTAGTAATTTTACAAAATTAACTTTGTCCCTAAATGTCCCCACGATATCTTACCCCCTTCATTAAGCTCCACGAAGAGATGGATCTCATACGATTTTATGTTTGCATTGTTAGAAAGTTCGAGATGGTACATTATATTGTTGATGACATATAACCTATTTTTTTTGTGGAAACATATGACGGAATTTATCCTCTGACTACTTTGTTTCGAAAATCCTATTTGAAAAACTTAAAAGTGCTGAAGAGACTCACATTTATACGGAAGAACATGGAGACTACTTGGTTTTAGACTAGCCAACACAATATGTACATATAAATACACAGTTTTTTCCTTCTAGTTTTGTTATTTATGTGAACAGAAAAATGAGGGGAAAATAGTTTCTGACATGATTAAGTTCGATTCATAAAATTCAGGGCAAAAAAAAATGACCCTCGTAATATGTTATTACAAATTTCAGGGATCTCTGATTAAATTGTCAATAAAAATATGATTATATGAATCTCTTCCGTGATAGATTATTCTGTCGCCTAGTATATGACTATTTGAGATGTATGTACATGTGACCATATATGTCTCTGATGTTTTCTTCATAAAGAAGAGCAAATGTTCCTGGTGATTAGATTGGGCTATTCCGATTTTTTTAGAAGTTAAATATTATTTATTATTTCAGTGATGGGATCTTATAGTTTCTTTAATTTTAGAGCGCCTAATATAGTTAGACTACATACACTTTTAACTATTCAGACCTCATTGTGTTTAAAACCAAACCCTACAAGAGATTTTACTATTCTTCTTAAAATTTCCAGACTGCATTTCATTGAGAGATAATGTAAGTGCTTTACTGTTTTTATGAAGAAGCCCAAAATACTATCATGTGTTTTCAAATTGTGACTATTTTTTATGTAATTCCATATTGTGACTAATTATAATCTATGATGAGGATAGTTGTAATTATATTATGCATAACTATAACTTAAATGTTTCCTTAGATGGTGAAAAACGTATCATTATTTCATTATCCTTCTTTTACAATGAATGTGGTTTAATCACTCACTTGTCTAATTTATATTCAAATTGAATAATAGTTGTTCATATATAAATCATATAAAATATATAAATCTATTTTCTCTATGCTTTCTTCGGGATCTGTTGGTTCAATCATGGGTCCATAACCATGTTGGATTACACCCATATTTTGATAATGGGTTATTTTCTATGTAGTCTATTAATATGAAAAAATATCACATGAAAAAATATCACATATTATTTTTAAGTCGATGTGACAATTTTTGCACCTCATTCTTTTAAATGACACATGAATGTCACATCTTTGTCAATTGGACAAGTTACTAATAATAACCTTGTGACTTGTTACTTGGATGACAAAGGAAGATTGAAAATTTTGAATTATGGAAGATTGAAGGTTTTGAATGGAACAACCCCTAGCCGCGTCATGTCTCACTAGAAGAATTTTTGAAACAGTATCTTCTTCCGTGGCAATTTTTGAGCATAAACAGAGTACATCATGGGACCAGGGTGAGTCGGATGAGATTCCCATTTTATTAGAGAGGTTTATTAGTATATGCAAAAGCAAAAAATCGTAACATCAAACATGTCTCTAATATGTATAGTGCTGCTGGTTTGCACATCTGCCAAACAAAACACTGAACACTTAAAATATTGAATCACAAAATCGGAGTACTGCTTAGATCTTATTTAGTATATCCATATTATTATGTTTGGATTGTGAGACCACCGTAAAAAATTTTGCCAAACCGTTCCACGCCAAGGAAATATATCTGATTTTCATTGAAGGTGATGTAAACACGTTACAAAGATTTCGATTTAATTGCAAAATGGAGAAAGATAATAATATTAACGGGTAAAAAAAAACGAGAAAAATAATTTCACTGTACACAAATCAAGACATCTGCTCTCAATATACAATGGTTATTGCCATAACATCAGTCTATTCACTGTTTTGTCAGCCACTGCAGACGACGGCAAATCATTCCGGTGAGGCTGTTTCCACAAAACGATTCCTTGTGTAACAACACGAACAAGTCACAATACACACAACGAAGCTTACAATGAAAATAACACATAGGAGACAAGTAAATTATTCACCGGTTCGGCGAGAATGCCTACATCGGGGACGTACCAAGCTAGGAGGAGATTCACTAACACAAGCTTGATCAAACAGTTGACCTTACTATGGAGGAAGAAGGAGGAAGTTCTTCTTCAAAAATATCTACCTAGATATTTTGTCTAAGCTTGTTAAGGAAGACAACATTAAAAGTGAGTGAGAGTAGGAGAGGTATTTACAGGTTGCCAAAGTGGGAGGGGGTAAACTGTCAACAAGAAGTTCCATCCTGCGTAATCCAGTGGTTGCTGGGAGGCTAGCAACTGCTAGGTCTGAGAGTTGCCCCCTGCTTTGTCTTTTCCACAACGGTAACTAGGAGATTATTGATCACTAGGTCCGAGACTTGACTTCTCCCTTGTTGTCCCCCCCAACGGTCGCTGGGAAGCTAATGGGCACTGGGTTGGAGAGTTAGCTTCTCTTTCTTTGAATCTTCGAACAAATGCATACCGTTTTGGATATCCGCATGAACTCAGACTCTACTCCCAACACAGGCCAAATCTGCAATCTTCCAAAGCTCTATCGATATTCGAATCCCCGAGCCTTTCTTGAGTATATAAGTTGAGGACAAAAGGAATAACATCATGTAGCAAAAAATTTTAAAGAAGTTGAATGCTGCTCTATTGGTGATCATGTCGAGTCAATGAAGGGTGGCTGCTTTGCTCCTTCCTGGACGACGACTCTCTATATAATATCTTACTCTTAGCTTATCATAAGCAACAGGGAAGTTCCACACATTTGCGCTATTGATTATCCTCTCTTGTTGTTCAACGATAAAACGTATATCCTCGTTTAGCACCTAGCGTAGTTATTTGCATTTAGAGTTTGCTACCACAGCATATCAAGTATTCGAAGAACAAAAGTAGTAAGTGGTATTTGTTGAGCAAAATGCCTCCATATATGTTCCATAAGCATATGGATGAAATCAAGTGACATCCTCTACAGCGATCTCATGTTATTTTATGATGAGGGCAGGCATACGTGAAGTAGGTGAAGGTGAGTTGCACATAACCGTGTACTTTTTCCTTCTAGTTTTCTAGGCTTTGAAATTCCAATGGTTGATAGAACCATACAAGATGGCCAAAATTCTATGTCTATGAGATATGGATCCCAGTATCCTTGGATGCTAGATGTAGGTTTCAGGAATTTCAACAAGTTGTAATCAAATTGCAAACACAAAAAAGGCAACCTCAGCTCGTTGTTATGGACCTGAAATCAAAAACACATCTAACAAATTTGATGAGGCTAAAAATCAGAAAAGCTGACTTGGGGACGGTCCAACCTTTGGCAAATGTAGAAGTGTGAGGGAAAGGAGCATCTACAAGATCTACCAAGTGTTACGATCCTCGTTAACTTTGTCTTGGTCGTGACCCCTAGGTCCGACCGTTGGTTATTTTACGTAGAACGATTCTCGAACTGTGTGGCTTAACTCGTCAACCGTTGGAGGATTAGGTATAACTTTGTCGTATGAACTCCGATTTGGATGATTCTAAGTTGAGTAGGTTCGTAACACGTTAGTCTATGACTATCGTGTTTTGAGTTTTATGATTTGGAATCTTCATCTTTGAGTTACGAGCTAATTTCGGTGGGGTTCAGGAATGGTAGGCTTAGTTCGTCGCATTTTGGTAGAAGAATCATAACTTCCTCATACGGACTTCGAATTGAGTGATTTCAAAACGAGAAGATCCGTAAGACATAGAGAAACAACTTTGCTGATTTGAGTTTTGCGAAATCCGGATTTTAGGGAGGGGGTACAGAACGTTTACCCAGCGGACGCTGGGAAGCCAGTGTACGCTGGGCCACCCGAGAATGCCTTATTTCGGACAGAGAAGAGACCCAGCAGACGCTGGGAAGCCAGCGGATGCTGGGACACCCGAGAAATGTCATTTTTCTGGACCTTTTGCTCCTCCAACTTGGTGAAACCTTATAAAACCTCCTACCAAAAATAGAAAGTCTCATCCATTCACTTTCCACAAAATATCTAGCCTTTAGGAGAGAAGGAGAAGGAGAAGGAGAAAAAGGAAGGAAAAATCTTGGTTTTGGAGATTGATAAGTGATTTTTGGATTAAGGTTTATTAGAATTAAATGTAGATCTAAAGCTTATCTTGGAGTGGATATAAGCTTGAGTTAATTGAGCAACTTTTATGATTATGGGTAATTTGGAGTTTTAAGTATTTAAGGATTGAATGGAGGATTTGATAATCATAAATGTTGATCTAGTCATTAATGATGAGATAGGAGGACTATTATGCATATTTTGGAGATTTGTGTAGGAATATGATTTTAGGGACTTTAGTGTAGGTTTATCCATTTTTCCATGAGTTTGAGAGGTTGAAGATTGATATAGGGTTGTTATATGATTTAGTTGATCGCATATTGGAATCCAAGCACCGAGAATCTTAAAGCGAAGAAAGGAGACCATTAGGAGCATTTGTGAAATTTGGTTAAGGTAGGGTGATATTATCCCTAACTTTTGTGTTGGCTAACTTTGGTTGTTATCAATTTGTTATTATGTATTGATATGGTGATTATGTGATTATATGATGGTTTGTGAATGTGAGTCTTTGATTTGTGTGCGCTTGGTGATTTTCGATTTATGCATGGTTTTGACAAATATGTGTCTTGTGGATTATGAGATTATGTTTTGGAAACTATGAAAATGTGTGATATATGTGAATCAATTTGTGAGATGGCGGACGATGAGATCTACCCATGACCAACCGGGGATGTTGGCACATGTGCACATGTTTTGAGGATACATTGGATTTGTTATGATTATGATATGGCCGACGGAGTTTGATTATGAAAGCGCTATAAGATATGGTATCCTCGTGTTGTGAGAGGGAGTGACACATTCTAGAGCTATCCGAAGTCCATTCATGTTTTGGCATTCGCGATACCTATTCGAATCAGAACATGCCTATGTGTATGATTATGAATTTGTTGTTCATTTACAATTAAATTACTTGTGTTGTGCTAAATTTTAATTTCGCACCAAATGTCTATGCATGAATTTGAGTCTATGTATGTGATTGGTTAGTTAATTATAGATTAGTTTTAATATCCTCTACTAAGTACTTCCAAGTACTTACCCCCTCCTCCACAGGTGACTGAAGTTAGAGAATTGCCTTGACATCCGAAGAATTTGTTTGATAGATCGTGTGAACCCATTGTCTTCTTTCGGGTTTGAAGTCTTCGGATGGTATTTCTCTTTTGTGATCTAGTAGAGTCGCTTCGTTGTACACATTGTGGGACCTTATGTTTGTATTTGGAATAATGTAAGAAAATTGTGATATATATGTATAATATGAAATTACGCTTCTGCATTTGTATAAACTTATGGTAACGCTTTTGCAATTAGATATGTGTGTATATACGAGGCTGGTTGGGTAGCAGCTCATTGGTTTAGGTGAGCATGACCCAGCGCCATATCAGCGATCCGGATTTGGGTCGTGACAGAGTTGGTATCAGAGCTATAGGTTTTCAAAGCTCTTAGTTTGTCAGAGCCTAGGATTCTTCAGTTGAATTATATGTTGTGTATAATGGAGCATAGGATTTGTCATGTCTTTGTCCTCTTTTGTGTGTCAGCCTTAGTGTGTCTAATTCTGACTCATTGATATAGGAAGATATGACGAGTACTCATAGTGATTCTGAAACGGCAAGAAAAAATGGTGAGAGCTCCCAAGGACGAAGGGAAGAAGTGGCATCTGAGATTTTGCCACAAGTTGGAGTTAATGGAGATGAGATTCCATTGCATGTTGCTAGTGTACTTGTGCCTATGTTGGAAGGGCAAGGTAGCGACAATGTTGATCGGGTAATGATGGCAATGGAAAAATTTATTGCTACTCAGTAGGTTCAAATTGAACAGAATGTGTTGACGGCTACAAAAGATGACTCTTTGGGAGAGTTTCTAAGGTTGAGACCGTCAACATTCTCTGGTATGAAAGATGATCCTCAAGTCTTCATTGATGAGATTTAGAAGAGGAAGAGAATCCTGAGATGTAATGGGGTGAGAATGGTAGAACTCGCCTCATTTCAGTTGGTTGGTGAAGCTGAAGTATGGTTCCAGAATGAGGGATCGTATGCTTGGATATGGAAAGAGTTTACCAAGGCATTTCTAGATAGGTTTCAGCCAGAGAGCTTGAAGGATGCTCGAGCTTTTGAGTTTGAGCGACTGGTGAAGACACCTGAGATGACAGTGGCTCAATATGATGAGAGGTTCAACTATCTTTCTCGGTATGCTGAGCACTTGGTTCCTGATGAGAAAAAGAAAGTTAAGAGGTTTATTCGTGGCCTTGATGACTCTAAGTTCAAGGTTATGATGCCTCGTGGCTTTGAGACTTATGCGGCTGCGGTAGATTGTGCTCGAACTTTAGAGATGAGAGATAATGAACGTCGAGTAGCTCCGAGCCAGTCAAAGATTCAGAGATCATATGGACCGCCACAGAGGAGTGTGAACCAAGGGTTCAGGCCACAAGAGAGGTGGTTTGGTGGACAGTCTATGGCTGTTAGGGGTGGAGGACCCGTCAGAAGGTTTGGAAGAGGAAATGACTTCCGTGGATAGAGATCTAGTCCAGGCCAGTCTAGCAACTTTAGGATGTGCCAGATCTGTGGGAAGTAACATCCGGGGAACTTTTGTTATAGGGGGACTGGAGCTTGCTTTAATTGTGGTAAGGTAGGCCACCTAGCTCGAGATTGTCCTACATCTGGACAGTGCAGACAAGTGATGAGCATGGTAGCCTCACAATCTGTGCAAGAGAATCCTCGTCCTCAAGTTCATAGGGAAGCTGGTTCGAGGATTGAGGGAGTAAGGTCTGAAGGTAGAGGAAGTGGAGTGCAACCTCGTGTTTATGCTCTGATGAGGGGAGATGCCGAGGCAAGCAACAATATGGTCACAGGTACCCTTCCTGTTGGATCTTCTAATGCACGTGTGTTATTTGATTCGGGATCTACGTACTCTTTTGTGTCGTCCCAATATATGCAATTTTTGGATATATTGCCTACGTGCTTAGATGAATCTATGATAGTTGCTACGCCTTTGAGTGGTTATGTGAATGTTCGTGAAGTTGTTAGATCATTCGTTATCTCAATTAGTGGCCACGAGTTATCGACTGATTTATATGTATTAGATATGGAAGATTTTAACATAATAGTGGGGATGGATGTGTTATCCACTTATCATGCAGTAGTAGATTACTTTGAGAAGCGAGTTACCTTCCGTCCGTTGGGGGAGTCAAAATTTGGATTTCAGGGAGAGCGAAAAATGACAACTGCTAAGTTGATCTCCTACCTTAAAGCTAGTAAATTTCTTGAGAAGGGATGTGTGAGTTATCTAGCTTGGGTAAAAGAGATTGGGAAGGATGAAATTTTGGTAGAAGATATTCCGGTAGTTATGGAACATCCAGATGTATTTCCTGAAGATTTGTCAAGATTGCCTCCTGTGAGAGAGATAGAGTTCTGCATTGAGTTAGAACCTGGCACTGAGCCGATCTCTATAATGCCATATCATATGGCTCCGACTGAGATGAAAGAGTTGAGAGAGCAATTGCAGGATCTGTTAGATAAAGGTTATGTTCGGCCTATCTCCATGGGGAGCACCAGTCCTATTTATGAGGAAGAAGGATGAAACTTTGCGGTTATGCATAGATTATCGGAAGTTGAATAAGATGAATGTTAAGAATCAGTATCCACTTCCAAGGATTGATGATCTATTTGATCAACTTCGGGGAGCTAAGTGGTTTTTCAAGATTGATTTAAGATCAGGATACTACCAGTTACGAATAAGAGAATCGATATTCAGAAGACGGCATTTAGGACTCGATATGGACATTATGAGTTTTTGGTCCTGTCGTTTGGTTTGACGAATGCTCCGGCTGTGTTCATGGATATGATGAACTGGACATTCAAACCTTTCTTAGATCAGTTTGTGGTCATCTTCATTGATGACATTCTGATATACTCTACGAGTCAGGAGGAGCATGAGAAGCATCTCAGATTGGTATTGCAAAAACTGCGAGAGAGAGAGCTTTATGCTAAGCTCTCAAAATGTGAGTTTTGGCTCTAGAGTGTAGCCTTCCTAGGACACGTAGTGTCCAAAGATGGAGTTTCAGTAGATTCTAGTAAGATAGATGCTGTGATAAGTTGGGCTACTCCGATGAATGTGACAGAGATTCGTAGCTTTCTGGGTTTAGCAGGTTACTATCGACGGTTTGTCAAAGACTTCTCTACTTTGGCATCACCATTAACCCGGCTAACTCAGAAGAATGCGAAGTATGAATGGTCAGAGAAGTGTGAAGAACGTTTTCGGGAGTTAAAGGATCGGTTGACACATGCACCTGTGTTAGTTCTACCTTCGGGTACAAGAGGGTATTCAGTTTATTGCGATGCATCAAGAGTTGGATTGAGATGTGTTCTGATGCACCATAAGAATGTTTTCGCTTATGCTTCTAGACAGTTGAAGAAACATGAAGAGAATTATCCGGTACATGATTTAGAATTGGCAGCAGTTGTGTTTGCCTTAAAGATCTGGAGGCATTATCTGTATGGTGAGAAGTTTGAGATCTTTACGGATCATAAGAGTCTCAAGTATATCTTCGAGCAACGAGATTTGAACTTACGACAAAGGAGATGGATGGAGTTACTCAAAGATTATGATTGCACCATCAACTATCATTCAGGAAAAGCTAATGTGGTAGCTGACGCTTTGAGTCAAAAATCTGTAGTTCAGCCAAGATTTTTGGCCGAGATGCATATGAGACCTGTCTTGTGAGGACGAGTCGTAGGTTTGCAAAAGGAAGATCCAGAAGTGATCGAGATGATGAGAAAAGTGGAACTAGGTGAGTTACCTAAGTTTTGACTAGATGATGGTGTGTTATATTATGGACTCCGAGTGGTTGTTCCAGATGTTGGAGATTTGAGGAAGGAGTTATTGACCCAAGCGGTGTATAGTATGCATCCAGGGTCTATAAAAATGTATCACGACTTGAAAGGTAATTATTGGTGGAAAGGCATGAAGAGAGACATCGCAACATTCGTCTCTAAGTGTTTGACCTGTGAACAGGTGAAAGCGGAATATCAACGACCTTCGAGATTGTTGCAACCATTGGAGATTCCGATGTGGAAATGGGAACTGATTACGATGGATTTGTTGGTTGGACTTTCGACAACTTCTTGAGGATACGACAGCGTATGGGTCATCGTAGATCGATTGACTAAGTCAGCACATTTTCTGCCGATTAAGATTACCTACGATGCGAGTAGGTTCGCTCAGATCTTTATCAATGAGATCATTCGGTGCATGGCACACTGATTTCAATCGTCTCCGGTCGCGGAACGCATTTCATGTCGCGATTCTGGAGGAAATTTCAGGAGGCTATGGGAACTCAATTGGATTTGAGTACGGCCTTTCATCCTCAGACGGATGGTCAGTCTGAGCGAGTCATTCAGATTCTGGAGGATATGATGCGAACTTGCACTATCGATTTCGGAGGGAGTTGGGATCAGTATCTGCCATTGATGGAGTTTGCGTACAACAATAGCTATCAGTCGAGCATTGAAATGGCTCTGTATGAAGCTTTGTATGGGAGAAAGTGTAGATCTCCATTGTGTTGGAACGAAGTTGGTGAGAAATAACTTTTGGGAAGTGATTTGGTGCAAGAGACCAATGAGAAGATTCAATTGATCCGACGACGATTAGAGTCAGTTCAAAGTCGGCAAAAGTCTTACGCGGATAAGAGGCGAAAAGACATCAAGTTCGAAGTGGGATGGCAAGTTTTCCTTAAAGTGGCGCCCATGAAGGGGACCATGAGATTCGGAAGAAAAGGAAAGCTAAGTCCTCGATATGTTGGTCCATTCAAGATTCTAGAAAGAGTCGGACCAGTTGCTTATCGGTTGGCTTTGCCACCATCTATGTTGCATGTTCATCCAGTTTTCCACATCTCTATGCTTAGACGGTATCTACATGATCCTACGCATGTTTTGGAACCGCAAGTGGTGGAGATTAGTGGAGATTTGATGTATCAAGAGGATCCGGTCAGGATTTTGGATCATGAGATCAAGAAGCTTTGGAACAGAGAGATTTCGATGATCAAGATTATGTGGGCTAATCGCACTTTAGCCGAAGCAACTTGGGAGGTGGAGGAGGAGATGAAGACCAAGTTTTCTCACCTCTTCGAATGACAAGTAAGTCACTCTTTGTTAGGCAAACTCGGGGACCGAATTTTATAAGGGGGGAGACTGTTACGACCCTCGTTAAATTTGTCTTGGTCGTGACCGCTAGGTCCGACCGTTGGTTATTTTATATAGAACAGTTCTCGAACCGTGTGGCTTAACTCATCGACCGTTGGAGGATTAGGTATAACTTTGTCGTATGAACTCCGATTTGGATGATTCTAAGTTGAGTAGGTTCGTAACACGTTAGTCTACGACTATCGTGTTTTGAGTTTTATGATTTGGAATCTTCGTCTTTGAGTTACGAGCTAATTTCGGTGGGGTTCACGAATGGTAGGCTTAGTTCGTTGCATTTTGGTAGAAAAATCATAACTTCCTCATACAAACTCCGAATCGAGTGATTCCAAAACGAGAAGATCTGTAAGACATAGAGCTACAACTTTGCTGAATTGAGTTTTGCGAAATTCGGAATTTAGGGAGGGGGTACAGAATGTTTACCCAGCGGACGCTGGGAAGCCAGCATACGCTGGGCCACCCGAGAATGCCTTATTTTGGGCAGAGAAGAGACCCAGCAGACAATGGAAAGCCAGCGGATGCTGGGACACACGGGAAATATCATTTTTCTGGACCTTTTGCTCCTCCAACTTGGTGAAACCTTATAAAACCTCCTACTAGAAAGTCTCATCCATTCACTTTCCACAAAATATCTAGCCTTTAGGAGAGAAGAAGAAGGAGAAGGAGAAGGAGAAAAAGGAAGGAAAAACCTTGGTTTTGGAGATTGGTAAGTGATTTTTGGATTAAGGTTTATTAGAATTAAATGTAGATCTAAAGCTTATCTTGGAGTGGATATAAGCTTGAGTTAATTGAGCAACTTTTATGATTATGGATAATTTGGAGTTTTAAGTATTTAAGGATGGAATGGAGGATTTGATAATCATAGATGTTGATCTAGTCATTAATGATGAGATAAGAGGATTATTATGCATATTTTGGAGATTTGTGTAGGAATATGATTTTAAGGACTTTAGTGTAGGTTTATCCATTTTTCCATGAGTTTGAGAGGTTGAAGATTGATATAGGGTTGTTATATGATTTAGTTGATCGCATATTGGAATCCAAGCACCGAGAATCTTAAAGCGAAGAAAGGAGACCATTAGGAGCATTTGTGAAATTTGGTTAAGGTAGGGTGATATTATCCCTAACCTTTGTGTTGGCTAACTTTGGTTGTTATCAATTTGTTATTATGTATATTATGTGATTATATGATAGTTTGTGAATGTGAGTCTTTGATTTGTGTGCGCTTGGTGATTTTCGACTTATGCATGATTTTGACAAATATGTGTCTTGTGGATTATGATATTATGTTTTGGAAACTATGAAAATGTGTGATATATGTGAGTCAATTTGTGAGATGGCAGACGATGAGGTCTACCCGTGACCAACCGGGGATGTTTGCACATGTGCACATGTTTTGAGGATACATTGGATTTGTTATGATTATGATATGGCCGGCGGAGTTTGATTATGAAAGCGCTATAAGATATGGTATCCTCGTGTTGTGAGAAGAAGTGACACATTCTAGACCTATCCGAAGTCCATCCATGTTTTGGCGTTCGCGATACCTATTCGGATCGGAACATGCCTATGTGTATGATTATGAATTTGTTGTTCATTTACAATTAAATTACTTGTGTTGTGCTAAATGTTAATTTCGCACCAAATGTCTATGCATGAATTTGAGTCTATGTATGTGATTGGTTAGTTAATTATAGGTTAGTTTTAATATCCTCTACTAAGTACTTCCAAGTACTTACCCCCTCCTCCACAGGTGACTGAAGTTAGAGAATCGCCTTGACGTCCGAAGAATTTGTTTGATAGATCGTGTGAACCCATTGTCTTCTTCTGGGTTTGAAGTCTTCGGATGGTACTTCTCTTTTGTGATCTAGTAGAGTCGCTCCGTTGTACACATTGTGGGATCTTATGTTTGTATTTGGAATAATGTAAGAAAATTGTGATATATATGTATAATATGAAATTATGCTTCCGCATTTGTATAAACTTATGGTAACGCTTTTGCGATTGGATATGTGTGTATGTACGAGGCTGGTTGGGTCACGGCTCATTGGTTTAGGTGAGCGTGACCCAGCGCCATGTCAGCGATCTGGATTTGGGTCGTGACAGCAAGTTGTCTAGAACTAGCTTGTGCTTGATCGATAGCTCTATGACGATCTATCATATCCATAGACAATGTCTAAATCAGACGAACTCTCAAAATTTTAAACTAACATATGATATGAAGATCTAGAGAAAGTGCTACCTCTACATGAATTTCAAACCCTGTAGGAGGTAGCATAGAAGGAAGAGTCACGGCCAGAGGGTCATTACCCAGCCAAATCCATATCATTCATTCTTTCTCAAAACACGATAATGATTTATCTTGACGTTGCCAATCACATAGAAGGCATCTTTTCGCATTTACCATCTATTATGTACTACCATCCTGATAATATATAAATTAGACAATCTTAAGACCAAGTTACTGATTATGAATTCTACAAGCAAGATTGAACAAGAAACTTGGGACCAGCCTAATTTTATGTTAACTGGTTATAGTAGGGACTAGTGACACTGGATACTACCCTTGCTCTCAGATTAGAGGTGCAAAGCACAAGCTCTGAGTGCACACATATTTTGAACATATCCCAATTTCTTGCCTTCCTTTAGGTCAGTCTAGAAAGCAACATGGTACAAGAAGTAATTAAGCTTTGAGTGGTAAGGTTAAACTGGCCCAGATACGTTTAAGCTTTTTTTAGGTACTTTCTTTTTTACAAGATCTAAAGATTGGGTAGAAGTACTAGGAGAAGGAGGAGGATTTAAGTCAGTTGCATTTGTGTATGGTAGCAACTTAACGTTTATCAACTCTTCCATGTAAGCTACTTTACTAAAGTTGTACCAACCTGTGCTTCGGATATATGAACCAGTTGTTATTATCCAAGATTAGATTTATAGACAAACTAATCCTAATCCATCAATCCACAAATAATAATTTTCTGATACAATCCCCGTTATAAGACATTGGCTATGATTATGCAAACATGTTGGTAAGCATCACCCAACTCATCTTGTAACTCAACTAGCTTCGTCTTCACAGTGCCAATAGACTTGTATTCATGCACTAAAGGGTTAAAAACATCTACTACTTAGAAGAATAGTGAAAAAACATAAGCTATTTATTCGAACAAAGGGTTTGTTACCAAATTTATCCATGTTGGTGTCAACACTACCTTGTCATGAAGTAGCATGATGGTAAGCAAATCTTGCCAAGCTCACTAATCGCATTACTGAATATCAAATTTTAAAACTTCTAATGCCTGATTTACGTCTAAGAACTTATTCTTTTTACTCTGATGCATCTTTGACCTCAGATCCTCCTCTCAAAAAATTTCCTCCTATGTGTTACCACTTTTCTTATCCACCAACCCGCCCTTTCAAAAAATTGCAAGCACCCTAAACCCTTAATGAACCTAAAAATAATTACATAACAGCTCATCAAAATAGAGTTCCAAACCAACCGAAATTGCAGCAACCAATACCTAGCTAAAATATTTATAAGTGATTAGGGACCTATACAAGATTTTCATACCATACCCAAAACTTTAAGAAAGTGAGTGCATGGATTTTCCCACTTATAAAGTTGTCCAACACACTTGCGACTGGCGAGTATGAATATAACTATGAGACGAGATCAACTCATTATGATATCGTTTAAAAAAATCCCCACATCCAACCACAAAATATTAAAGTTGTGATGAGATCAACACACTTATCACTTTTGACGGTGTGAGATTCTCTTTAAAAGACCCGTCAACATCTTATAGCCGCATTCTTGAATCTTGTAGCATTTGTTGAAATGAATATAATATTCTTTTATTGATTCATATTCTAAGGCATAAATAGCTTGTACAATCAATTACGTCCCTAAAGGTAATCCTATAAATCCATGAGTAAATCAAATAAAAATTAGAACCTAAATATGCTGATGTGGTCAATCAACTTAGGATTTATTCGATAAGGCAAGTAACACAACAATCCCTGCGTGATCACCAAGCAATGATCTCCAACACGCCCTCTCAATTTAGCGCATAGAGATTCATAATGTCTTACTTGCCAAGAAGATAATGAAATCATTGATATCCTAATACTTTCGTGAAGATATTAGAAAGCTTTCTAGCACTATCAATCTTGCAAGGAGAGATAATTAGACTATATGCATTCATGAACAAAGTAACAATCTATTTTCACGTGCTTAGAGCATTTGTAGTAGATTAGATTGGCTGCTATGTATAAATCTATCTTATTATCACATAATAAAGATTCGTAGGTAAAGTTTGTGGAGTCTTCAACTCACATAATAACCAATACAACCAAAGAAGTTTACTGACCGTGATGGCCATTGCACGATATTTTGCTTCAACTAAGGAATGAGCAGTCATAAATTATTTCTTTATGCGTTATGATATGGGTGGCTAACCAAATAAAATATAGAACCCAAACATGATCACTGAGTCATGAGATAACTCCCAATCTGTATCATAGTAGACGGTGAGAAAAGGTTTTCTTATAGAGGGTAAGAATATACTTAGTTTTGGAGATTGATTAAGATAATGAAGAACTTGATTTGCAGCATGGACCTGTCCAGGATTGGTGACAAACTGGCTCAAAATACTAACAATGTATGTGATGTTTAGGCAGATTATTATAAAGTATAAAAAGTGTCTGACCAAAGGTTGATATCTACCACCAACAACTAGAGCAGTGTCAAAGAACTCGGTCAAATTATGGTTTTGCTCAACAAGAAAGTATGTTGGTCGATCATCCAGCTTGTTGCTATCTTTGATGATATCAACAATATGATTTCATTAAGGACTAAACCATCAACTAAGTGAGCAGCCTTGATGTCCATAAAGTACTCTAGAGTACCCAAATCTTTTATACCAAACTTGACATCTAAATAGGAAGTCACGTCTTTGATGTTAGCCCGTGCATTTCCAGCAAGTTAATATCATCGATATAAATTAGAGCAAAAACCAAAATATGATCTTTAGCAAATCAAAACAATAAGGTGTCAGAATGGCACTCTGTAAATGTGATTTGAAGTAAGGCTTGCGTGAACTTGAAATACCAATTCTGTGAGGCTTGGCAAAGACCATACATGATATGAATCTAATGGACCAGATGTTTAATTCAAGAAATTTGGGCTCAAATCAATTCGTGCAAGACCAAGGACATCCAAGAAACCCATGCAAAGCCCATGCACATTATTAGAGCTATTTTGAAAGCATATCATACACTATTTCAGAATGGAGCTATTTTGGAAGCATAGAATGCACGCAATCTTCTAGAAGAATGCATGTATAAAGTTCAGCCTATTTAGGACGTGCATCATCTTGTTTAGGATGTGCATCTAACTTATATTTACTAGATATTATATGTTTAGATTGATTCTTATTTAGTAAGGCTAGAATCTCCTTGTTTAGGAATTCAATTTTAGGCGAGATTGCTTAGCTCCTTTTTAGGAGTTGTTTTGTTTAAGAATGTTTTGAGACTGTAGAGCATATATAAAGGCATCCTAGAAATAAAATGAGATATAATTTTTGGCATAAGAAAACTTGCAAGTTTGATAACTCATTGTGTGTTCTTACTTAGGCTGGTGTGCTTAGATAGGACAAAACTTTTCACTTATCAAATGGTCTATCCATTACCGTTTGTGGCGTGATTCGACCTTAGACTAAGGTTCTCGATTTCCTTGCTTCGGGTTGAGGTGAATCAATATCAAGGTTCATTGTATTGTGTAAGTCATGGGTTGCAGTCTTACCCACCCTAAAGTAGCAAACAGTTTGAGTTGTGAATTTTCTCAGGGGGATTCATTTTAGTAAATAGACTTCCACAAATGACACACTCGCAAGTCATTGGAAGTTGAGTACCTAAGTGGAAGATTTGTATAAATGGTTTCATGGAGATTGTTGTGTAAGAATGAATTATTAAAGTCAAGTTGGATGATGAACCAATTACGTGAACAACCACTACAAGCAAGCAATGAATAATTGCTACCTTGGCAACAGGGACGAATGTAACGTGGAAGTCATTCCCTCAATATGAGTATAACTCTTGGAAACCAAGCGCACCTTATAGTGCTCAATATTACTAGTAGGCTTGTATTTTATTTTATGGTAAATTACCCTCAGGTCCCTAACTTATACCTTTTATTGTAATAGAATCCATCGCTTATCAGAATTTAACTTAGAGTCCTTATTTTTGAATTACTATTGGTCTCGAGTCCTTGTCTAATGTCACCATTTATTTTTTTGATTTTTTCACAAAAAAGACCAAAATACCCCTAAAAATTAAAAAAATATATTTCCTTTTTTTGAGAAAAACTCCACAAACAAAAAACAAACTAAATAAAATCAAAACTAAATAAAATTAGGAACACAGATAAATAAAACCCACCAGCGAAAATATAAATTCAATCAAAACCATACAATCCACCATCGAAAATGCAGACAGCAAAATTAAGAAACCAGGTGGGTCTACGAAGAGGCCAACGGCGAGGAAGATCTTAACCGAGAGGGAGGTGAAAGGGTCGATGTGGATGTCCTTGATGGCGATGACATTGGAAAAGGTTGACGGCAAAGACGGACTCCTTGAGTTGGGTGGAGATGTTAAACAGATTTAGGTCGAGTTGAAGGGGTCGAGTTTAACAAACCAAAAAAGAGGTGAAGGGGTCGAGCATTGTGGATCCAAGTCGGTAACATCAAGTGTTGGGTCTACCTCTCCCCTTCCTCCTCTTCCTCTATATATCACCCTCATGCTGCAGATTCATTTTTGGGAGTAAGTCGATGGTCCAAGTCGATAACCTTGGCTCCATAAACATTAGCCCAAGTGAGTCATAGGAGCAGTGGAGGAGGAGGGTAGAGTTGCCAGGGGAGAAGGAGCAGGAGAGGGAGTAGAGGACAAGAGAGATAGTGGTGGTGGCATTGCCAATGAGAGAGAGGTGATCGGGGTGGGCGGCATTGCCCAGGGAGGGGAAGTCAATACGGGAGTGGCGGATGGCAGAGCAGAGGGAGTGGAAGTAGAAGTAATGGGGCTAGTGAAGCTAGTCCATCTACCAATAGCACTAGGCGATGGTGATGGTGCTCGAACATCTCCCAAATTTATCGTTGATGATGCGGGCCACATCCGGGTCGTGGTGATCGAACTTTCTTCATGAGTTGTTTATGTGTTCTTTCTAAAAGGATGCAATCTCTAGGAGATTTGTTTAAGAGATTTGTAATCTGATATTTTCTTGTAATCGATGATTTGGATTTTCTCTTGATTTTTTGAATGATATTCTGGATTTTTTTTAAAATTTTCTGGATATAATATTCTTGGTGTTGGTTGAAGATGAAGAAGAAGGAAAAGAAGATGATTGAGGGGAGAAGATGATTTTTTTATTTTATTGTCTAAAGGTATTTTAGTCAAGTTAATGAAAAAAATAATAAAAATTGATGACATCAGCCAAGAACTTTAGACCAATCTTTTATTATAAATTAAGGACTTTATATCAAATTCTAATATAGCAGGGATTTTATTGCAAATATGAAGATAAGTCAGAGATTTGAGAGTAATTTAACCTTTATTTTATACATCCACTTTGAATCAATCGCCTTCTTGCTAGGTGGAAGATGCTTGAGAGTCCGTGACATTAATCTCAAGAGCTTGTAGTTCTTGCATCATTGCGTCCCTCTAATGTGCATATTTAACAGCCTGAAAATAAGTTTTTGGCTCATCATGTTACGTAATGACGACAAGAAAAGCTATGTTACTATCAAAAAACTTTGAGTACGAAACAAAGTGGGTAATAGAATATACCACCAAGTTGCGTGATAGAGGTGTAGATCATGGTGGGGTGATGGAAGATGGCATGCATATTTCAAATTCCACCAAATGATGAAGAACTTATCGAGTTTGAGCACTGCGTCTCGAACCAAAGAGGCTTGATGGTCGATATTAATTTTAATTTGCACTATTGTTGCTAACAATTCTATAATTGGATCATTATTTTCTTGAGGTGGAACAATCAGTATGGCAGTATTAGGTGACACAATAACTTGTTCTATTGTTGGCAGAAGAACATCATCATTGTCAACTTCAAAGTGCAAGGGTGGAGGTAGTAGCTTATTTATAGATACTAATTCAGCTTCAACTTTAAAAGGATGAATATGCTCCATAAGTACATCATCTCTCGTATGATAAATTTTCTTCTTTTTCATATCAAAAAAAGATAGCTCTTTCAACATTCGAGATATCCTGCAAAAATGCATCGATAACATTTCTCTTAAAATTTATCTCTATATAAGTGTGCATACACAAGGCAAACAAAAAAAACTATAAATGAATATAAGTGGCTTCTTTCCCGAAGAGTACCTCATATAATGTCTTGTTGGTTTCCTTAGTAGGTAGGCAGTTGAATAAATATATTGTTGTAAGTATAATCTCACCTAAAAAATGAGTATGTATATTGGAATGGAAAAGCAAGGCTCGGGCTACCTCCAAAATATGCCTATACTCTTGCTCTACTACGTTATTTTGTTGAGGTGTATAAGGATAAGATATCTCCAACAAAATTCCTCTTTGCCTATATAAATCATTCACGACACTAGATTGAAATTATATGCCATTGTCTTTCCTTTTATACTGCACCCACTTACCAAACTGCGTGCCCACCATTTGCAAAAAATGATTAAGAATTTATGAAACATTAGACTTATGTCACATAAGATAAACTTATACTCCATGATCATCCATAATCGATAAAAAAATAATGTTCATCAGAAAGTGAAGCATTCTTGTACGAGCCTCAAATGTCACAAATAGATCAAGGCAAAACATGAGTCCGTCTTTATTCAACTACTTAGAAAAGAAGGACATGACTGCTTTGGCCAAAAACATGCATCGAATAAATGTTTGCAATCTAAAGGAATTGCCTTACATAATTGCTACGTAACTTCTCAAATTATGGATGATTGAGACTCTCGTGCCATATGCTTGCTGATGTCCCTTCATTAACATGCATTGCCACCCCATTCTAGAAGTTCATTCTAGGAAGTATAAGCCACCACGATATCTACCCATTCTAATCAAGGTTCTTGAAAGTAAACCCTGTAACATACAAAGATTTGCATAAAAAGTCAACATATAATTCAATTTCTCATTCAATTGCTGAATAGAAATAAGATTACAATAAAACTGAGGAATCCCCAAGACATTTATTAACATAGTTCATTAGAGAGTGGGACATTCGTAACTCCTTCAATTGGCACATAGTCCCCTATTAGAACCTTCACTATCATATTTTTAATAAACCTGATAAGACATGAAAATAGGTTAGAATTACATGTTATATGTTTTGTAGTTCTAGAGTCTATAATTTTAAGGGTATTTCTGTCACGACCCAAAACCGGGCCGCTGACTGGCACTGGGTCACACTCATATTTTGCGAATGGACACGACCCAGCCAGCCTCACACGAATACACTTAACATATTGCGGAAGCGTAATTTAATTATATATACACACATACATACTTATAGTCATAATTTTAATTCTACGAATATGTACAATAGAGCGACCTAGATTACACAAGAGCCGTATGCCTCTGGAGACTTCAAATAACTCGATCTATAAACTTCATCACCTGTGAAGGGAGGGGGTAAGTATTTTGAAATACTTAGTAGAAAATATTAGAAGATACATGTATTTAACAAACCTCCACAGACACATCATATCGTACAAAAGCATAGCCAAATCATAATAACTTTAACGAGATATCACATCACACGAAAGGTCATCCATAACCAGGAAATAGAACTTCAGACAAAGACAAACATATACATACATAAAATCAGATAAGCTCAGAACTATCCTAACCCAAATCTTGTGTCGCAGACAAAGTGCTCGATAATTACATTCGCAATATACACAAATAATCGTGAATGGTGCCAAAACAGACAAAATATATATAATAACCACTCGTTCAGAGTTCAGACTTATCGGAACAAGACTTCACACAAACAAGTGAGAACAGATACACTCCTCTCAAACTTGAATACATACAGATAGTTATGTCACGATCTAAATACGATATCGTCACACAAATATATGAGTACGCCACGAGCCAATGCGATATCGCCGACGTCTCCTAAATATATATGCACGTCATGAGCCAATGCGGTATTGCCGACATCATATAAACACATGAGCACGTCACGAGCCAATGCAGTATCGCCGATGTCATATAAACACATAAGCACATCACGAGCCAATGCGGTATCGCCAACGTCTCTTAACCCAGATTCCCTAACAAACTAATGCTTAGCCAACCAACACTTATCCAGCTATCATATCATTCGTATATTTTAATAATACTTATCTCATAACAGAGCATATCATAAATATTCATACTGACTAAGACTAGTTAGTCACGTATACAAACTCATACCAGACAACACACATAATATCGTGAAAGCAAATAGCCGAATCACCAAGCTCACATTGTATACATTCTCAACACATCACATTACATTGTATTCACTTCATATTTACGTATAGCCAAATTACGCAGACTTCAGAGGAGTTCAGATACCCAAATCACACAGATTCCTGTGGAGCTCAAGTACACACTAACATAAATACCAACATGTATCACACATCCCAAACTAACACATAATTGCCAATTTCATACATAATCCAAAGACTTGTCAAAGACGAATCATCAAGAAAATATCTAATGTCACATAGACATCGATTCCAACGTACACTCTCATCACATCATATCATTCATATCAACCACTTACGGTCATATAGATACTGATTCAAATGGATAAATATACCACCATAAATCCAAAAATATCAAATCACATAATAACCCCCTCACTTTTCACCAAGTTGCGTAAACCGCACCAAAAGGAGTTTCACACTTCACTTCACGATCCAGGA
>SOPF01019295.1:0-15028 GCA_012979155.1 Hypericum perforatum
GAGGGTTACATAGAAAGCTAACTCTCGACTATACTAAATATCTCACCTTATTATGCATAAACACTCAACCCAAATTGCCCACATCCTAAAGAACCAAAAATGGCAGGATAAGTCGCTTACTTTTTACTTGTGCCTTTTTCTTTCCAACTTTCCACTTTTTCCTTTGATTTCTTCTTTTCACTTTTCCTTACTTTCCACAACATAATTTCTTTTTCTTTCTCTTTTTTTTTCTTTTTTCTTTTCTTGTTTCTCTTGTTTTTCTTTTCTAGCCCAATTTTGCACCGTTACTTAGCAACTTATCCTGACTTTTGGTCATTAGCCTCAATTCTACCCTTTTTCATCCCAAAGTATGTACAAAAGATATTCCCCCCAAGCTATACTACTTGATGAACTCTTACAAAATATTCCCCAATAATAACCTAATCCCTCGGACTAAGTAGTTAAAGGTAGGTGGGGTGATGAGATTTGGCTCCTAATATGGGTTCCAGCTAGTAATTCCGGAAATAAGCTTAGGCTCAACGGGGTTATGCAATGGATAATAATGGGTTTTTGGCTCTAAGGCTCTAGGCTTTATCAAGATGGCCCTCAGCACTCTCTACCTCATTGAGTAATGCAAGGTAATCTTCTAACACTCTCATTGCTCAAACATGCACACACCTCATGAATAAAATGAGAATGGGTTGTCCTCACTATCGACTCAAAAATCTCATAAGGTCACTCGTTAATTCTCTAGTCTAGTCTACCAGGTGTAATGACTAGCCTAAATGAACGATGATATAATTGCTTATGTCTTAAAATTCACTTTGCTCAAGAGTGTTGAATGCATGACATGGAGTTCAAAATTTCCAAGGATTTTTCATCATATGCAACAAACTCTACTCTACACACTTCAATCCAAAACACAAACACATTCAAAACAGACTCGATCACATACAAATAACAAAATAATAAAAGGCATAGGCACAGCAAGATCAACACAAAATAACAAAATATAAAGAATAACATAAAAACACACACAATGTACCCCCACACTTAGAAGACACACTGTCCTCAATGAGTGAAGAAAAACATGCATAACAAAAGATGAAAAAATCTAAATACATAAATACAAAATAAAACAAGTTAAGAAGAAGATAAAGCCTGTTCAAGGAGATGGTGGTGGTGGTTGTAGGTGGTTCCGGAGCCATTCCCATTGCGCTCGGTTGTAGGCCTGATTCTCCTGATATTGTTGCTAGCGATCTGCGTGGTTAGCTGCATTGCTCCGCACTTCAATCTCCAGATGTCCGCTTACTGCTCTGGGACTTGGACATTTTCCTCTTCTAGTAGGTGCCTCCTGACACCGTCACACTCTATGTATGGAGTGACTGTGTATTGTCTGGTGCCACGTACCACTGTGCCCGTTTTGGACATCAGGCTCCATTTGACCAGCTGGTCCCGATCAATAACCATCGGCTCTATTGTGCTTTCTAGCATCGGTGGATTTGCAACAAACTTACGAACAAGCACAACAACAATATGGCCAAGTCCTAGCCACTTAGGGTTAGTCATTTCCAATGTATGTTTAATCACATCAATAATCAATAAAAATGTGTTAAACGACCATTTGTGGTGTGCGCAAGCTAAAGCATAAAGTTGTGTTTTCGTGACCTTACTGCTCTCATATTGGCCACTAAAGCATGCAACCATAAATCGATGCAAGACACACAAGCAGAGATCTCTAATAACTACGAAGGGGAACTGTGTCTTATAGCGGGCTAAACCCATTATGGCTTGCCAAGCGCTGTGTGCAGCAGCATCAGTGTCAAAAACTATAGCAGAACCTCCCCCACGCTTAATTCCTATAAGTTCATGCAGCACATCTTCATCTACGGTTATCGTCTTTCCGTGTATATGTGAAGTAAATTGAGAGTTATTAGGAACAACAGCCATAGTGCTATAAAATTCGATCACAGTAGCAGTATTAATCTTAACGATCATGGTCATAAAGTACTCCCAATCTAATTCAACTATGGCTTCCTGTAATTCTTGTTCACATCCAGCCTAACGCATCTCACTCCATTCAATCAATTGATAGATAATGAAACGACAATTCTTAAACCTATGGAATCGCTCTCCCTCAAACTCTTTATGAATGGTGAAAGGAGAACCATACCTCTCTGTAAGGTTGACCGGTTGACACGAGCTTTGTCTTGGCTCTATTGCACCTCGGCGACGCTTATTTGTAGGTGTCTTGCCCATGTTGGATTGGTTGGATCAAATCGAAGGCCTCAACAAGGGGAGCAAAACCCAGTCATCGGATCGTGATTTTGTTGCCGAATGAAGTTGAAATCTGCAAAACAAATTTGGATTAGGGAGTTTTTGTTCTTGGAGGGAATTGGGGAAAATTTGAAAGGAGGAGAAAGTGAGGGGGAAGAAGGCTGAGTCGGCGTTTTGACACTAAAATCCCTAGGGCCAGCGTACGCTGGGAGGCCAAGGTACGCTGGGCTTGCCCACTGCCCCTCCGTGCTCTTTTGCTGATTAAGGCCAATGTACGCTGGCAAGCCAGCGTACGTTGGGGTCTAATTCTGCCTCCCTTTGTTTCTACTCCCAAACAAGCTCTTGAACTGAAAAATCGATCAAACAACATATTTTTCGAGGGTAAACATATATATTCCCTTGGAAACCCACAAACTCAGGGAAACTCGGACGAGTGACTCGAAAAATTCAAAAGAAAATTAAGAGAAGAATGTAGTTCTAAGTTAATGTCGTTAGCTTGACGATAGTAAAGTCTTACTAAACTGTATCGGCAAAATCAACATGGGACTTTAACTTGTCAAATTGATTACCAAGATACACTTTCAAACGTTGTCCATTGACCTTGAACTCAATTCTTGTTTTGTCATCACGAATTTGGATAGCACCATGCGGAGAGACTTCAACAACTGTATATGTACCGGTCCAACAGGACTTAAGCTTTCCTGGAAAAAACTTAAGTCGTGAATTATACAACAATACCTGTTGACCAATGGAAAACTCTCGGCAAAGAATCTTCTTATCATGCAACCTCTTCGTTCTTTCCTTGTAGAGCCTTGCATTATCATAGGCACTTAGGTGAAATTCGTCGAGCTCTTCAAGTTATAGCAATCTTTTCTCGCCGGCTTTTTCAAGATTGAAATTCAACTGGTGCAGTGCCCAATATGCCTTGTGCTCAAGCTTAATTTGAAGATGGCAAGCTTTTCCATAAATCAGCTGGTACGGTGACATCCCAATGGGAGTCTTGTATGCAGTCCTGTATGCCCACAGTGCATCGTTCAACTTGCCAGACCAGTCCTTCCGTGATGGGTTCACCGTGACCTCAAGGATACGCTTGATTTCTCTGTTGGAAACCTTGACTTGTCCACTAGTCTGAGGGTGATAAGCTGTTGCAATCTTGTGCATAACTCCATGTTTATTAGTGTATTTGCAACCAAATTATTTCGGAAATGCTTACCTCCATCAATGATGAGCACCCTGGGAGTGTAGCAGCTTCGACCCACTTTGACACATAATCAACTGCCAAAAGGATATAGAGGTTGTGCTTGGATGGCACAAAGGGTCCTATAAAGTCTATGCCCCATACGTCGAAAATCTCAACTTCCATTACTCCCTGCAATGGTAACTCATGGCGACGAGAGATATTACCTGTCCTCTGATAACGGTCACATTTCTTTACAAATGCTGCGGCATCTTTGAAAAGCGTAGGCCAGTAGAATCCACTTTGTAATACCTTTGCAGCTGTGCGTTCACCAGCGAAATAGCCTCCATAAGGAGAGTTATGACAATGGTGGAGAATGAGCTCTTGCTCTTCTTGAGGTATACATCTTCGCAAAAGCTGATCTTTCCCTTGTTTAAAAAGATAGGGTTCATCCCATACATAGAACCTGACATCATGCAAAAATCTCTTCTTCTTGTCGAAAGACATGTTAGGAGGCATGATGTTACTCACAAGATAGTTCACTATATTAGCATACCATGGAATTGAAATGACATCTAATGCATACAACTGCTCATCCGGAAAGGATTCATTGATAGGAAGAGAAAATGTTACCGATGTGTGTTCTAGGCACAATAGATGATCTGCAACTGGGTTGTCTGCACCCTTTCGGTCTCGAATCTCTATATCAAATTCTTGGAGCAAGAGAATCCATCTAATAAGCCTTGGCTTAGCATCCTTCTTTTTGAACAGGTAACGGATAGCTGTATGGTCTGTGTATACTGTCACCTTGCTACCAAGTAAGTAGGCTCGAAATTTGTCGAGGGCAAAGATCACTATAAGGAATTCCTTTTCCGTTATTGCATAGTTGATTTGAGCGTCATCCAATATGCGACTTGCATAATAAATAGCATGGAATCCTGTGGCCTTCTTTTGACCAAGCACCGCTCCAACAGCATAATCACTTGCATCACACATGATTTTAAACAGGAGCTTCCAGTCTGGAGATATGATCACTGGTGCTGACACGAGTTCTTTCTTTAATTTGGTAAAAGCTTCTTGACATGCTTCATCAAACATGAATGGAGCTTCCTTCTTAAGCAACCTACAAAGAGGCTTGGTTATTCTCGAAAAATCTTTAATGAAATGTCGATAAAACCCAGCATGCCCTAGGAAACTCCGTATTCCCTTAATGTTCACCGGAGGTGGTAGTTTGTTGATGACTTCCAATTTGGCTTTGTCAGCTTCCAACCCCTCATTTGATATTTTGTGACCAAGTACTACACCTTCTGTCACCATGAAGTGACACTTTTCCCAGTTAAGTACCAAATTAGTCTCTTTGCATCTTTCAAGCAGCTTACCCAAATGTGATAAACATTCTTGATATGAATCTCCCAATATTAAGAAGTCATCCATAAATATTTTGATCTACCGCTCCACCATGTCCGAGAAAATTGCCATCATGCAATGCTGAAAAGTTGCAGGTGCATTACATAAACCAAAAGGCATGTGACAGAAAGCAAATGTACCGTAGGGGCAAGTGAAGGTTGTCTTCTCCTGATCCTCTGGTGCAATGGCAATCTGTAGATATCCTGAATAGCCATCCAAGAAGCAATAAAAAGTGTGCCCTACCAACCTATCCAGCATCTGGTCAATGAATGGTAGTGGAAAATGATCCTTTCGAGTTGCCTTATTGAGCTTACGAAAGTCAATGCAAACTCTGTATCCTACTACCATCCTCGTCAGTATAAGCTCGTTGTTGGCGTTGGAAATGACAATGATGCCTCCTTTCTTCGGTACACATTGTGTTGGGCTCACCTACTTTGAGTCCGAAATGGGATAAATGATATCGACATCAAGCCACTTGATAACTTCTTTCCGCACTACCTCCTTAAGATTCGGGTTGAGTCTTCGCTGTGCTTCCACTGATGGACTGAAATCATCCTCTAAAATAATCTTGTGTTGACAAAGCGAAGGACTAATCCCCTTGATATCCCCGAGTGTCCATCCAATAGCTTCTTTGTGCTTGCCTACCACCTTGAGAAGTTGCTCTTCTTGATCTTGATCCAACAAGGCGGAAATGATTATTGGCAATTTTTGATCTTTATCTAGGTAGGCATACTTTATATGTGATGGAAGTGGCTTGAGCTTTAATTCTGGTGGTGCAACGGTGGATGACTGCAACTTAGGCCTTGGTGTGTCATCTAATTCTAACGATTCTGTAATGCGCACCCATACCACCATTTTTTCAGAATCTTCAATATTTTCAACATCTTCCCACATCATTTCTTGCGCTTGCTCTTCTTCCTTCACAGCTACAATCTCATCTACTATATCAATCTGGTAGCAGTCATCCTCCACAGATGGATACTTGGCTGCTTCAAAAACATTAAACACAACCTCATCTTCACAAACCTTGAACCGGAGCTCACCTTTCTCTACATTAATGCTTGTCTTTTCGGTAGCCAAGAATGGGTGACCAATAAGAAGTGGCACTTTGCGATCTTCCTCCATCTCCATGACAATGAAGTCAACTGGAAAGATTAACGTGTCAACCTTGACTAGCACATTTTCCATAATTCCTTTTGGTCTGGTCACCGATCGATCAGCAAGTTGAAGGACAATTGAAGTGGACTTCATGTCTCCCAACCCAAGCCTTCTAAATATTGAGAATGGCATAAGATTGATGCTTGAACTAAGATCAATCAATGCTTTCTTGAATGTTTTGTCTCCAATAGTACATGGAATAGTGAAACTTCCAGGGTCCTTCATCTTTTGAAGCAATTCCTGGCTTAAAATAACGCAGCACCCCCTCGTCAATAGAATTACTTCAAAATCATCAATGCTCCGCTTCTTTGAAAAGAATTCCTTGATCCACTTCCGGTATGTTGGCATTTGCTCAAAAGTATTAAGAAGCGGTATGTTGATGTGAAGGTTCTTGAAAAAGCTCCAAAAACTTGTGATAGCTCAGGTGCATGACTTGCTTGTTCACCCTTTGAGGAAAAGGTGGTGGAGGATACTTTCTTTCTTCTTTCTTCTCAGGCTGCCTTCTTTCTTCTTTTCTTCCAGAAGGTGATCCCAGCATATACTGGCTAGGTGGCAGACGCTGGCCTTGGCTATTGCCCAAATGGCCTTCTTTCTCAGACAAGCCTAGCGTACGCTAGTTGGCTAGCGTTCGCTAGGTATCACGGCTGTTCCTCTCTTCTTCAGGTGTTGGCTTGATTGCTTCCTCTGATGACTGATCTTTTTCTCCAATGATAGGAGTTACTTGTAGCTCGTCTTCCTCTTCCGCAACTATCTTCCTTGGTGGAAGATTTACTTCCATCTTCACCACATTCTTTCCCAAATCCAAACCACTTCTTGTTGTTATTGCCTTGCAATGCTCTTGTTTGGTGGGTAGAGCTTTGGTGTTGCTTGGAAGAGTTCCAGGTGGTTTTGTATTGAGTTGTGCTGCTAGCTAGCTAATCTGCCCTTCAAGATTGCAAGTAATTGCTTCATGGCTCAACACTTGCTTGCGCAACTCATCCTCTCCTTGTCGATCTTGCGGTGGTGGTCCTTGCTGCTACCACCTTTGTTGATACGGCTGAAATTGTTGAGGTGGAGCACCTTGTACATTCCCACCTCCGTAAGGCGGTCTCGAATGTTGAGGTACCTGCTGTCCTGCATTTTTCTTCCATGAAAAATTTGGGTGGTTTCTCTAACCCGGGTTATACGTACTGAAATATGGATCATTATTCCTATTAGTATAAAATTGACAGGCTCAGCAATTAATGAACAACTATCTGTGCTATGTGATCCAGTACAAATTTCACAAACCAGAGAAGATGAAGTTGCTTGCAATGACATTGATCCTTGCACTAGTTGTGTAAGTGTTACAACTTGTGCTTTCAAAGCATTTACCTGATCATTGTCTTGTACACTAGCAACTCTTCTTCTCTTGATTCGATCCCCCCAATCATGGTTGTTAGTAGCCATGGCTTCAATGATTTGTAAACCATTAGCTTCTAACTTGTTTGTCAAATCTCCTCCGGCCACTGCATCTAGGTTGACTCAAATTTGCAGCTCACATCCATTGTAAAACGTTTGGATAAGCATCCATTCAGGTATCTGATGATATGGGCATTCACGAAGTAGTCTCTTGAAGCGATGCCAAGCCTCGTGCAATGATTCACCACCTAGCTGTTTAAATTGAGAAATCTTATTACGAAGTTGGGTGGTTTTACCTGGAGGATAGTGCTTTTCCAAAAACTTGTCAGCAAGCTCGTACCATGTTGTGAAGGTGCCGGCTGGAAATGAATCTACCCACTCCCTAGCATCATCTTTCAAGCTATACTTAAATAGTCAAAGCTTAATAGCATCAGGTGTGACACCATTGTACTTCACCGTCGAACAATGATCCTCGAACTTCTGGATGTGCTTTGCTGGGTTTTTTGAGGGATAACCTCCAAATTGGTCTTTTTCAACCATTGAAAGGAGATTGCTCTTGATCTCGAAATTGTTCACCTCCACAGTTGGATACTCTATGCTTGACCGAAGATCGACAAGTTTTGGGTGTGACTTGTGTCTCATGGTGCCAGGAACTACTTGTCGATCGGCCATCTCTTCTATATGTAAGTTTCTTCTCTCGATTCGTCGAATAGTACATTCAATCTCCGAATCTTGCTCAAGAAGAGGTTGATTCTCACGAAGTGGCATTCACCTCCTGTACTTGTATGGTACTATAACACTCAACAGAGAGGATTAAATGCAACAAGTAACAATGAAACAAGTAACAAAGCTGAGTCTCAAAATTAAGAACACTAGTTCTAATATTAATGAAAACAATTTTCAAACTCAGAATTCCCCGGCAACGGTGCCAAAAACTTGATGCGTGTCCAACTAGGATTAATTATACGTGCAAGAATTACACGATCTCATAAGTAATATCGTGATAAGTAGGATCATCTCCATAAGGAATAGCTGATGAAAGTTGTTCGTCAAGTACCAGTTTATGCGTTCCTAGATCTTAAGCTAAGCGAATGGATCGTTGGGATGATGATCTAACACTATTGCTACCAATAATATCGTAAAAGTCTCAAGGTTGTCAAGCTCAATCTTTTAACAATACTACTAAACTACAAGCTCAATATCGCTACGAATCTAAGTTTGTCAGGCCTGGATTCAATAACAATACTAAGTTGAGATAAGCGTATGAAAGCTATGATCTAAACCAAGTTGTCATCCTTGATCATCGACTAAGCATTCATTGAATTGAAAATAAATAAGAACTTCAATAATAGAAATAATCTTAAGAACCAAGGAAATGATAGTACCTTGATGATATCAAATTCAAAGGTTGATTTCAATATTCTCAAGAACAATATCCAAAAAACACAAAATAAAGTCTAAAAATTCAATTCTACAACTTGGAGGATTTCTTGGCTAAGCTTTCTTGATCTTCTTCTTTTTCTTCCAAGCTCTCCCCTTTTCTCTCCTCTCCAAGTTGTTTTTTCATGCCAACCTACTCCCCTCTCTTGTCCTCTCCCGTGAGTGCTTGCCACCCTAGCTTTAGACAAAGAAAGGTGGGAAGTTTGGTGAGGCATTTCTTTACGTTCCCTGTCAAGGGCCAGCGTATGCTGGAAAGCCAGTGTACGCTGGGGTTAGCTATTGCCCCTTTTTGCTCTTTCTCCTCTTTCTCGCTTCTCTTCCTCAAACTAGCCCAGCAAACGCTAGGTGGCTTTGCGTTCAGCCCCTCTTTGTTCTCTTGCCTTCAAGCCTCCAATCTTTTCTCAACTTGTTGCTTATGACCACCGATCTTTGCTCCGACTCCCCGAATACTCCGAAACACCTACAAAACACACAAAAACAACAGACAATCTTCTCCTTGACCAAACAAACAAAATGAAACAACATGAAGACAAGACTCGACTTAGCATCTCCTAAAACATGACAAAAACTTAACAAATTAGGATTAAATGAATGCATGTTATCACATGCATCACCATACCTGAGTGACCAAGTCAAGTTAATGGGAGACAAGATTTATTAGTTGGTCGGGGAACAAAATAGTGCTTACTCCAAGATTGATCAGTTAGTCAGGGTGGTCCAGCAGTCTATCCCACAACAAACCCTAACGATCTAATGCATGGATTAGTGTGAAGCTCGCCAACAAGAATTAGAGACATACCTGAAGGGTCAAGCTTCATAGCTGAAAAAGATTGAATTGGAACTTTGGAATGTGGCTACCTTAAACAATTGCAGGCTAATCGGCACCCTACCAAGCAACACGGAGAATAACCCAAAAGGAGATATCAAGGCCATAACACTTAGGAGTGGAAATGAAATTGAAGCTACTATCAAAGCCCTCAAACCCACTACAACAAAGGAACCAGTAGTTGACGGAACATCAACCCAAGACAAGGAGGAACCAGTTGTAACTCTAGCACCTAAGATTCCTCCACCACCATTTCCCTAGAGGTTGAAGAAAAAGTTAGTAGTGGATGAGAAGTTCCTTGGTTTTCTAGACAAAGTCAAGGGAATTAAGATTAGTGTACCCTTCGCTGAGTTGGCAACCATATGCCACTCTACGCTAAATTCCTCAAGGAAACCATCACAAAGAAGAAGATTTGGAACAAGGATAAAACAATCGCCTTGACTGCCAACTGTAGCTCGTTGATCTCCAAGAACATCCTGGCCAAGCTCAAGGATCCTGGGAGCTTCACCATCCCATGCCATATTTGAGAGACAGAGTTTGACAAGTGTCTTTGTGACCTTGGGGAAAGTATTAATCTCATGTCCCTCACTATATTCTGACAACTTGGGCTTGGAGATCTTCAACCAACAGAGATGCACCTTCAATTAGTGGATCAATCATTCAAGCGACCACATGGAATTGCGAAAGATGTCCTTGTGAAGTTTGAGCAGTTCTATGTTCTCGCAGGTTTTGTGGTGTTAGACTTTGACCTTGACAAGAATTGCCCCCTCCTCCTCGGCAGACCATTTCTCAACACTAGTAAAGCACTGATTGATGTCAATAGAGGTAAGTTGACCATTTGCATTGGTGACGAAAAGGTGGAATATCAAATGGCTAAAATACTACATCATTAAGATGAAGAATATTGCATGAGCATTGATCCACAAAAGACAAAATGCTGAATATGGCAGAATGTGCACGTGGGACTTCCACAATAATCAATGAAGATGACAACCTAGCACCGTTCAATCAGCTGGAGGATAGTAGAGCAATTGAAGACAAGACCACAATAGCAATCATCTCAATATGGGACTTGAGTCGTATGGCACCTGCCTAACCGACGGCTCACTAGCAACCCAAACGTGCATACTTGCAATTTTGTTCTATCTTGATTCTACTTAACACATTACGGTAGATCATTCGTTCATTGGTTTATTCAGGTGTATGCCGACACCTTGGGCGAGCGCCAACTTTCTCATTTCTGGCGTACGCCGGATAAGATTAGCATGTGCCAATCTTAGACCAAAATCAACTTCAGGCGCGTGCCAACTACACCAGGCATGAGCAATTTGCTCTTGAACGAACAGACCTGGAGCGCGCCAAGTAGGGCTGGCGTGTGCCAAGTTAATAGCAGAGTTGCAGCGAGTTACAAATAGAGTAAGAAAGGATTGTTGTACCACAGGGATTGAGTTGTTAGGCCTACTCTAAGGTTTACTTACTTAACTAGGATCAGATTATGAAGTTTTGTTTTTGAACACTCGTAATCTAAACTCTAAAGATTGAATATAAAGATAACAAGAACTAACAATAAGATAGTTTTGGTTATAAATCAGATTATCAACAACTAAAGAACTAAAAATGAGGTAAGTACCTTAAAAGCCAATATAACCAAGTGATTCAGTGGGCATACAAATCATGTGACATGGTACAAGTATTTCAAAGGCAATCTACACTTTTGCGCTAGAAAGACCTAAATTGATTCTTAACCAAGCTTAGAAGGTTGGATATGTTTTTCGACCCCACCAACCAACTAAACTCAGTTAAAAATT
This sequence comes from Hypericum perforatum, assembly GCA_012979155.1. NCBI lineage: Eukaryota > Viridiplantae > Streptophyta > Magnoliopsida > Malpighiales > Hypericaceae > Hypericum > Hypericum perforatum. Next base: position 11,453 of record SOPF01019295.1, read on the forward strand.
AACTATGCATATCACTCAAAGCACAATTAGTATCTAAGGAAGATTTCTCTTCTTTCAAAGCAACCAATCATCAAACTAACATTTCTATCAAACCTATCTCCTTTCAGTCCCAAGATTTGATTAAGTACAACAACTTGGTGATCAAACAAGTCAGAGCATGGCGAGAAGCTTGTTAATAAGAACATGTTCCTACACATATTAACCCCTCCAAACCGTGGCTACATACAAGGCAATAAGGCACAAAACTCACAACAAACTACTCACACATATTTAAATAAACACAAGAGTCTATGTTTACAAATGAAAGAGCAAAGGAAAGGAAAGAAAGCTTAGCAAAGTTCTTGGATTTCTTACCTTCACCAGCTCATCCAAGAGATAGAGAGAGATGTTTTGTCACTTTTTGCACTTCTCTTTCTTCTCTGCCTCTTACACTTAGCAAAATATCTAATAAAATAAGCTAGAAAGTCCAATAGTTAACAAAATATCTAAACTATCTTATCCTAATACAAATATATAGCTAAAATATCTAGGAAGTCAGTTAACATGTCCCCCTTGCCTTCACAAAAGACTTAAGCTGACTTAGGAAGTTTTTGCCATTTGTTTGTCAAATACTCAGCTTTTATTTTACTTCTGTCAATCTGGTCTGGCATACGCCAAGTCACCTAGCATAAGCCAACCTTCGCGTTTTCCTTCTCTGAGTGCGAATGGTTGTCTGAGTGAACGGTCATCCGTGTAACATCTCTTTGGCATGCACCATATAGGCTTGGCATGCACCATCTTCCCATTCTTTGCATTCTTTAGCTTTGTGACTTCCTTCTTGTCCTTGGCTTCGCGTGTCCGCTCGATCATCCTCCACTTCTCCCCGAATAGGCTCCTAAAAATAAGCAAACTCAATGAAAAATAATAAACTCAACATAAACACACAATGAATATAAACTAACACTATGATAACTAAAATGCAACTAAATCAACCTAAAACACTAAGAACGATCTAATAAAAGGACACGAATAATGAGTGTTTTTGACACTCATCACACCCCTACACTTGAATCTTTGCTTGTCCCCAGTAAAAACTCAAAATGCAGACAACCTAAACAAAAATCAAATACAAACAAACAAACACAAAACAAGGTAAAGACATGGCATGAATAGATCAACACTTAACTTCCCTCAAAAACCTCAGCTCGCATCAAAATGAAATCATAATCTAAGTTAGTTCATCAATCCAAAACACAAAGCACAATAAACTAGTAGGCACCTCGACACTCAATTGTTTAGGTAAGTGTTAACTCTATGTAAAAGACACTAGAAGGTTGACCTTACAAGGATAGACAAGTGTTTCACTTATATAGTCTGTATGGTCAACTTCCTATCACTCATATACATGTCAGTATATCTCAAAGCATCCTATGTCCTAATCAGCATTATTTGAAAATTGCAATGGTTGCTAATGATCGGGGAGTCTTTTCATCATTTTGTAATGGGGCTTAAGGTAAATGTGAGGTAAAACATATGAATGGTAGCTAAACCACCCAATCTGAGGACATGTCACAAATATAACTAATTGCTCGTCTAATCTAAGCATCCTCACAACTATCAAATTCATAAGCACACTCCCCAAATATCCCAATGTCCTAAGATCTAGAAGCACGAGTTTCACCTAGACACATGCCTTATTCAACTTTACATTTTTTTCACTTTTTTTTCATATAACATGTTCATGAACTTCAACAAACTATACAAACTTAGTACGTTCTAGGCAAAAACTCGGCTTCTTACATATGGCCATAACTACAACATCCCCACGAAAATAAACCAAACTAAACCAAAGCTACCAATTAAACCCAGTACACGTACAAACCTATAAGTCCTCGAATCGGATGATCAAAGGTAAGAAAGATGGATGATATAAGGTTTAAGATTGGCTTCCTAATCTAAGATCAAGAAAAGGCTAGGCTCAACTGGTTTAAACAACGGATATGCAAGGGATTTTGTCTCTAAGGCTCTAGGCTCAATGTCAAAGAATGCCCCTATCCTATCACTAACTTCCACACAACCTAGACTATGATAAGTACTAGTAGGATACCTCAATCAACTGACTATAGTATGCATCTCATGAAAAATATAGAGACTGGTGTCTCTTCCATCGGCTCAAATACTCACAAGGTGCACTCAATAACACTCTAGTCTAGTCTACATAGTGAAATCACTAGTCCTAACAAAAGAGTGCGAGATTTCTACCAATTCCTAGGATTTGTGCTTGAATTAAATTCCTAACTAAGAAAATGATAAATTCTAACACAAGTTGAAAAGTTTTGAGGGGGGTCAAATTTATGAAAAATTCATGCCAAGTCTAAACCTAAACAAAACAACCTAACATACTAACATGCATAATAAGTTTGAACAACCTAAAAGGAAGATTCCTAGAAGGAACCCTCCCCCACACTTGAAAGACACAATGTTCTCAAGGTGTCTAAGATACTAATAAACACCTAAATGCAAAACATGCATAGACATAAAGAAAATACAAATAAACATGCAACACAACAAACTCACTGATGGCATTTCATGTAATCTACCTCCTTGTGACCTTTTCGGCTTTAAGCCTAATAGGATGACCTTGTAAAAACACAAAATGACATTAAATAAGTTACAAGCACACAAACTCAAAAACAGAATCAAAATACATAAAAGTAAATAAACAAATAAAACAAATAAAAGGGTAAATTACTCTCAGGCCCCTGAGTTTTGTACATTTTTATGGTAGGGCCCCTAATAATTTGAATTAGATTTAGGGTCCCTACTTTTCAAATTAATATTGGTCTCGGGTCCTTGGTTGATGTCAGCAACTTTTTTTACTAAAATGACTAATATACCCTTATATAAAAAAATAAAAAAACACCTTCTTCAACCTTTAGAAACCCATTCGATGAACATCAATCCAAACCCCGAAATGCACCTTCTTCCCAATTTTTCCAATCATCAAATTACTCGGCACAAGCTTGCTGCCACCAGACCCAAGCTCTTATAATAGACCTATATTGGAGAAATACCATGAACCCAGTAGTAATTTCCCTCCCGGTTCATAATTCAACTTCCATTTCTCTTTGGAGCTTTCGACTAGCAAGCTCATTTCCCCAAATTCTCACGAGAAGAAGTAACCAACCTCCCTATTTCACTAATCCAATAGGAAGGTACCTCCCCCCATTATTCTTCCCCTCTTTGATCACTTCCCTCCTTTTCCTAAATTAGGGTTTTTGGATTTTAGTCGAGAAATAGAGCGCGACGATTAGGGAGACCCAAGAAGTGGAGATCGAGTGCTTGCTTACCAACCTTCACCTTCTCAAGTCATGCTTCACCCAGAAGCAGCTTTGGGGCTCGTCTGGGCTGGTTCTGAGGGAGTTGTTCCCAAACCTATCATTCAAGAAGAGGGTGCTCAACGTTGAATTAAAGGAGACAGTGAAGAACATCTCCATTGGTGAAGGAGACGTTAAATCAATGGAACCCTAAGAGAAGGAATTGAAGAGTCATCTTCTAATCTGAGCCGTTTAAAAGGATTGGAACCTAGAAAAAAAA
>SOPF01019301.1:0-76721 GCA_012979155.1 Hypericum perforatum
CCTGGAAGAGGTAATCCCTTTAGGGTTAGGGTTCATGCAATGCCATTGTAGATGTTTTAGTTAGAGGATTGCCTTCCATATGGATATACAATAAGGAGACTCTTCATAAGTTTTCTTCTTGTTGTTAGGTCATTAAATTTAATTGAGGGGTTCTAATGAATTTACAGTTTCTGGCTGTCTCATTTTCTTGGCTGAGGCCCCTTCCATTTGAATGGCTTCTTTTCGCTTACCTTAATTGGTCCGTTGTTAAAGCTTATGTATCAAATTAATCATGCATATACATGTTTATTGTAATTTTAGCTCTTCAATTGTGTATTCAAACCCAAGTAATAGTTGCTTGGTGTTTGTAGATGTTGAGATAAGGCGTAAGGGAGCTCCCTTCTGTCCACTCACGGGCAAGCGGAAGGTCTGAATTAACTGCCGACTCATTCATTCAAACACGATAGAGAAATTGGGATGTTAGGTTGCTATCGTGGATGTGTGAATGATGCGGGAGATAAATTTCATCTTTGTCTTCTCTGTGCTTGGACTGAAGGGAGCTCCTTTTATCTGTTTTCTTTAGGACTTGCATTATTATTGTTATGGAAGTACACGTTAGTTTCAGCTTCAATTATTAGTATAGATGAGGTTGCACATTCCCTTGTGGATTATATGATCATTAAGATCCATGCTGCCCTCTTCTTAATCTGGCTAGTTGATCCATTTCTGCCTAAAATTGTCCGCTAAGGTTTTGCCATCTCTTGGCTTCATCTCCGTTTTATCGTTGTGTGTTCTGCTCTATTCATTGTGGCTAATGCAGCAAGTGATATGTAATGAATCTCCTGGTGCTGGGACCTATAACGGATCGGCATCTTGTTTCTGGTATGTGATCATCCTTAATTTTCCCCAAGTTGAATATAATAGCAACACCATTCGCACCGGGAGAAGGCACATGCTCTTGCCCCTGGTCAGAGGCGGAGCTATGTATGTGATTGGGAGTGGGGTCAATTGACCCCACTTAATTTCTTATTTATTTGATAGTTTAATATATAATTTAGTATATGCACCCATTAAAAAGAAGAAATTGATCCCATTAAAAAGTTAATGAACCTATAAATTAGAATAATATACTAAAAAAGTAATATATTTTATATATTGCCCCCATTCAAAATTTTTTCTGTCTCCGCCCCTGCCCCTGGTACATGCAGTGCCCACAATAATTAGGGACGAGGAGAAGCGCAGAGCGGCTTAGAGTTTCTTATACGCGCCTCACCCTTGCGTGTCAGAGGTAAAGAATGCCCTGTGTGGCACACGACATCCTTGTCTACGTGACACGTGAGGATTGGTTGAGCTTGGTTTTTATTTATTTATTTTTTCTTCTTAGATTTTAAAAAATATATTTTCAAATATTTTTAATTTTTTTATCACTTAGTACCATTATATTCAAAAAAAAATTTATGTTGATACGATTTTAATATATTATGTTGTTATCAATAATTTAATTGATGTGTTTTGAATTTTTTGAATTTAATATTTTGAAATTAACTTATTATCAACAATTTTATTTTGTAAAATTTTTATTTTTTGAAGTTAATTTCTTAACATATTTGAGTTTTAATCTAATTAATTTTATTAAGAAAAAGCAGAAGTAATGTATCAAACTACATGTAAAGACTAAGTTGATATGAACGAGAGGCAAATCGCGAAGACAAAGAACATTTCGATATTGCTTGTGCTGATGGTCTAAAAATATATTTCTTATTCTCTCGATATAAAATTTAAAAGTTAAATCATATACAGTTTTTGAGGGTCATATCATATACAGTTAGGAAGATGCAGAAATGAACCATACTTATAAAGGAAGTTAAATTATTGCAGTTCTTTTATTTATTTAAAACTTAACCTATTCATTCTTCTCTCTGATGCATATCTTTTTTAGGAGTTGGGGCTGCTTAGAAATTGGAAAATTTTCACTACATTTAAATTTTAAACTATATCATACAAGAGCCGGCGGGGCTTATATATTTATCTAATTTTAAGATTGTCAAGATTTTATTTACGGTTATATTTTCTTGGAAAAAAATAACTTTACTGGCCATAGTTTAACGTTTTTGTTAAATTAAATAGCTCGAAGAATTTCAAGCTCCTCCTGAGGTTGCTGACGTTCTAACTTCTTGGAAGTTCCAGAATGATAATTTTTTTTGATAGAATTAAAGCTCAACCCCACCTATCCTACATTATTTACAACTTAGATTTATATATTCAAGAATTCTTTTCGAAAGATGATAATTTTTAGCATCAAACTTTTTAATAAGTTTTGTAATAATTAATGCTATTTTAGAAAATATAAAGCTGTTCAAAGTCAACAATTGACATGACTAAATTTTTTATTTATTTTGTCATCACCGTATCTTAGAAGGCTAAGAAGGTGAGATGATTAGATAAGAGATCCATGTCATCAAGATCTGGTTAGATATGATAAATCTTGTATTGTATATTATTTAAATAAAATTTTTGATATTTTTTGTTTTTAGTGAGAATAAATTAGATACGAATTTTACAAATTAATTCATATGGTACAGTCATTTTCTTTTTTTGGTGAGAAATATATATTTTTTTAAATTGATCATTGTGATTTTTTTTACTTTGTTGTTGTGTTTTTTAGATTTTTGCCAATTAAATTGATATATATATATGTATAGATATATATTTTCGTATATTTTTTTTCGACAATGAAAATTCCATGTAATACAGCCCGTGGGAAATATTTTTACTTAGTTTTCGTGACTTTTCAATTTTTATAAAAAAACTTCTATTTTTACCAGTTAAAAAAAAATGTTGACTCAATTCAACCTGTCTTTTAAGTAAAAAATTACTCTGGTGTCCACTCAAACAGTGTTTGCATTAATACGGAGTCGACCTACTTAATGTCCTGACCGCACATTTAGCCTGATAAGTGGGCAGTCGACACTCGACTCGTCAACTCCTCTTTCACCAGGTTACTATTTATAGATGAAAATAAAACCTAGCTAAATGTCTTTAGTATGGCTCTTGGTATGTAACTTGTACATCTTGACAAAGAATTATTGAGTTTTGAGTTATTAATAAAATAATAATAAAATATTGTTAATTTTTCCAACATTTAAATATTTTATTTGCTCAAATTTAAATAAATGAAGTAGTGCATAAATTATTGATGACATCTGGTCAAATATTTTGATTGGATAACCGTTGCTTGTACCATACGGTATGCATAAAATGAACTTATTCATTTTGGACGTTGAATGGATTAAAGTGTATGCTCTTAGACCATGTGGACAATTTGTTCTTAGACCATGCATAACGGTAAGGTGTGATGCTCTCGTTTTTTTTAGGGGGAAGCCTATATAGAACAAAGGATAACAACGTACAGAAATACAGCATAAACATACCAAACAGAAATCGAAATCGGACCGACGAGTGCAAGGTGGCACAGGAGGGGAGCGAAGGGCGATCGAATAGACACAAAGGTCATCGATCGAGGTGGGATTCTACCCAAATAAAATTCGGCAATTAAACTCAAGACACAAAGGTCGAGAGGACAACTGAGTGTTAACTCAGCAGATTGCCAAGGCCGACGTAAATCAGCCGAGGCAAGATTCTCCACCCACACACACAGGACAAGATCCGAAGGAATCTCAGATCCGAACAACAAAGACCCAAGCAAAAACAAACTAAACAAGCAACACAAAAATAAAAGTAAAAGCCAACTACAACAGCCAACAGCAACCAAAAGCCATAAACAAGCAACCAACAACTCCACGGTGTGGATCCCTCGGCGATCGCTGCAGCTTGAAGAGTGATCCCGGTCCTGGCGAATTCCAACCGATCCTCAACATGCGATACCTGGAGCAGTGCATATGCAGCGTTCTCCCTCGCCGTCAGGGTCCTGATCTTCAGAGCCCGGACGAGCGGCTTGATCGTGCTGGACGACTCAATCGCCTCCTTGTTCTCGTCGCACAGGGAGAGGTTAATCAAAGCGGTGACGCCGTTCTCTTTGAGGTTAAGATCGGAGGACGAGATGGTCGCAACGAGTGGCTTAATCGCGCCTGCCTTGGCGATCTTGAGGAGGTTCTCCGGCTTGTTCTTCACGCAAAGGCGAAACTCCATCACCGCAAGCTTCTACTCATCGATGGATTGCGATCCAAGGCCGGCGACGAGGACTGGCTGTGAAGGAGGGAAGGTGGCGGGACGGCGGTACGTACAGGGAAGGTAGCGGGACGACGAGACAGTGAAGGAGGAGGACGGCATGTGGAGGTTGGGGAAGGAGGGGCGGCGATGGAGATGGGTGCTCCACAAAGGGAGAGGGTGCTTCACTAAGGAAGAGACAAGCTCTCACAAGGAGAGAGATGTAAGGAAAAGGAAGGGAGAGGAAAGAGAAAGAAGAGACGGCAGTGAGTTTTTAGGGTTCTCCACCCTCTTTTGGTCGGAGATATTTTTTGGGAGAGAGAGAAGATATTTTACTGCTTTTGACACGCCTTGATTAGGGTGTGCATTTGATCTACTCTTAGACAATAGCGGTAGGGTTACAGGGATGCTATGTTCTCTCGCCCATGGTGCGTACAATAAACATACCTATCAGGAGTGATGGCACATGCGAGAGCTGGCACACGCACTATGCCCACGCATATCAGAATCGCATTATACGCCTCGCAGAGCGACCCTGCCTATGTGGCATGTGAGGATAAGTCTTACCTGAATTTTATTTTATTTTATTGTTTTTTCAAAAAGTTTCAAAATATATTATTTATAATTTTTTGCACATTTCTATTCAAACAATTTTTTAATGTTCTTACAAATTTAATAAATTTTGAATTAAATAATTCAATTAATGTGGTTTATAAATTTTTCATGTGGTGAAAAATTATTTCAAAATTTAATAGAGTTTAATTTCATTTATTTTTTTCACAAATTGATATTTTGCATATTTCTACACCAATTTTTCATGCACTCCAATCTTTTCTTACAAATATTTATTTATTTTTCCTATAGATCTAATTGAAACTAGTTCCCAAATTTTTGGATTTAGTTCAGATTTTAGTCACAATAATTTATTCACCAAATTAATGTTATTCAATTTATTAGTAATTATATTCAAATTTAATATAATTAATTATATTTAAAAAAAATAGAAATGACGTGGACAAAAAAATCATGAGATAAGGGCATAAGGGCACAGGTGAAACTATCAAACTAGATGCATGAACGAAAATGCACTTGTGGCGCGAGTGCAAATAATATTATTCTTCCTACCAATTTTTATGCCTAGGACCGTCCTGTGGCTATGTATTTTTGTATTTAAACCAGCAGCAGTCTACTAGACGACTACTAATTATAGAATATAGTTTGTTTTATATATTTTTGTCTGACTCAATATAATATCATGGGTCCTATCATACCATCTTGGAACTTGAAGCTGTTTTAGCGCCCGTAGCCACGGGTAGCCCTTATATTTTAGGTGTCCTCGTTATTATAACCTCCGCTTGTACTAAAAGGTAAAGGTGCTAGGGTTGTTGTACACTTTTATAATTTTATCCAACAACAAGCTGGATTTATTTTCTGAAAAAACAATAAGTGAGATTCATTAATAATTTGTCGGCGTAAAATATTAATTAGGTAGCTTATTAGCTCGTTGTTCATGTTATTTAAAACATTAAAACAATGAGTGTACTTTATGTTCGTGAGACCACTTAGCTGCTATTCTCAATTTGTTTTTCTTATCTGTGTGAGTATTGTCATTGTACTCGATTTTTCTTTCACAACAATATCTTTTTTATTAATATTAGAAAAAATTATGTTAAGACCATTGTGGATTTTATGAATTAAGTTGTAAGTTTATTTGGCTAAATTGGTAGTAAGTTGTAACATTAGAAACCAAAAAATCATAATTTGGACTAGATAATCTAAGATTGGAATAATTATCTTATTGACTAAACTAATTAAGATCCATATTTATAAATTGTGACTAACTTCTATTCTCATAATTCTGAAGAAAAAAAATTGGTCAGATAAATTCTAGAAAATTTCTAAAATACATCAATTAAATTATTAGATACAAATAATTTTATAAAATTATTAACATCATAAAAAAATTATTCTAATAAAATAACACAATACATGTTGCCTTACATTAACACGCAGAGAGACACTGCATGCCAGGCGAGCGTTGACTCCCTCTGTTGTACCTAGTCTAAAGTGCCCTTTTGAGTTTGGTGTGAGTTCAATTGTTGTGCTTATGATCTAGCAAATTTGAGAATTTCACGCCACATGATATTAAAAAGCTTTTGTATTGTGATATTAGACAACCCGTAGCCAGAGAGGCGCCAGACCCTTATTCCTATGCATGATATACTTGTACTAATTAAGGATGAAGAGACGTGCAAAACTGAATGCATTGGCGAAATTGACATAAACGAGAGAAAAATTACATGGTAAAAGCGCCGCAAGGACGCAATTGCAGATGGTTTTAGCGATGTAATTTTCTCATTACAATTGAAACAAAATCATTTCAAGGCTTTGCGCCTCTAAATTAAGAAAAAAGCCTCTCCTCTCATTTTCCGTTATACATGTCCAAACTTCGAGAATAGATTGTGTACGGATTGGAATGTCCAACTCAGTTTTATCATTTGAAAATTATATTTTTTTTATGTGATATCAACCGTGTGAATTTTTTTATTTTGGTCTTATTTTTTTAGATTTTTGAAAAAAAAAACATGATATGTGTATTTTTGTATTTTAATTTATTTTATGTGATACGGATCTGTGTGAGGTTTTTTTTTTCATTTTGATCCCTAAAGTTTTTGATTTTCTAAAAAAAACTCCATCTGTACCATTTAGAAAAATATTATTCTTGCAGGTTTCTGCGAATACCTCCTGATCAAATGGTCCCAGCCAACCGGCTCCGGCGAGAGAGCTTTGATTTGGATTGTTATTTTTTAAGATATATATTATAGATTTTTTGATTTCACGGATTAGAATAACAGATAACTCATATAGAATTTAAGTGCCTAATCTAAATAACTCAAATTGCGTATATCGTTTTAACCCTTATTTGTTTTGGATAACTACATGCTCGTATAGAAAGAGTAAATGAAACTTTTTGTAAGTGAGAATAAAGTACCTTTGTTTATGCGATATGTCTACTTTTGGCGCTTGATCATTTCTACTTAATGATCGGCAATCGAGATCTTGTTTATGCGATATGTCTTCTTTTGGCCCTTGATCACTCCTACTTAATAATGGTCGACAATCGAGATTTCTTTCTGATTTGGCTATAAAGGTTAACCTTTAAAAAAGGGTTATAAATGATTATCACACTTCTTTCGCTTAAGAGATATAGCTTGACCTGCTCCTTAATCAGATGTCAGTAGTTTAAACAAATAATACATTTGTCAGTGATAAGTTTCATTTTTGTTTGTAAAAAAATATAAATGTATTTTGTCAAAAATTGTCATGAAAGACGGCTAGATTTAGGGTTGGGAAGCAACATTCGAGAGGGAAAGTTCATACCTTGATGATAATAACATGATTTTTTTTCAAAATAGTATTACTGTTCAAATGAATTTGTCAAAATAGTACCTAAAACTCACAAATTTCAGAAAAAGTGTTCACGGTGGATCACCCGACCCAGAAAAGAGATCTTTTACTCGTGTATGTACACAGATTTTTTTTGTGTCTCGGTAAACGGGTAAAAAACTCGTGTACTGGTATCCCTATATTCAAAAAACCAAAAAACGGACAAAATACCCGTGTTTGTGTCCAATAAATGGTTTTTTTTAATCCATTTTTTGGTTTTTATTATAGATCTCAAAAAATTATGTGGATTAAAAAAAGTCCAATAAACGGGATTTTTTTATCCATTTTTTGGCTTTTATTATAGTTCTCAAACAATTATGTGGATTAAAAAAAATTCTCAAATCGGACATCCGAGCACCAAGATATTGCTTTTAAAAGTTTTTTTTTACATAATCTCTCAATTTAAATTTTTTGAATTTTTTAAACCTTATAAAAAATAAAAAAATGAAAAAATGGAAAAACCCGTCTTTTGGTCGGACTGGAAAATTTGGACACCATTTTGAAAATTTTAATTTTTTTTTATATTTTTTGATGAATAGTAAGATTAATTTGAAAAAAGAACTCGATTTTGATCAAAAGACTCTTTTTTCCATCTCTTTTTTTTGTATTTTTCAAAAAATTCAAAAATTCAAAAAAATCAAAATTTTTTTTTAAAAATTAACGAAAAATTGTTTCTTGTGCCTTTTCTATTTTTGTATTTTTTTTCAAATTCAAAAAATTTCAAAAATTCAAATTGAGAGATTATGTAAAAAAATTGAAGAGCAATATCTAGTGCTCGGATGTCTGATTCGATAATTATTTTTTGAATCAGCATAACTTTTTGAGATCTATACTAAAAAAAATTAAAAAAGGTTAAAAACCCATGTATTGGACCAAAACATAGGTATTTTATCTTTTTTGGTTTTTTGAATATAGGTATACCTAGGGGAGAGTTCGGTACGGTATTACGATTTCGGTATGAAATTTCATACCGTACCGCAATTTTTTTCTTAGAAAAAAAACTGCGCGGTATGCGGTATGGTGAAAAACCACGTGGTGCGGTATACCGCGGTGTCGGTATTGCGGTATACTACGGTACGGTGCGGTATTTTGCAGTATTATGCATGTATTCAGTGTGGTACTAAAAACCGCACCCGTACCATTTTATCGCGGTATACCGTGGTGTCGGTATTTTGCAGTGCGGTATATGTGCGGTTTGTTAAATTTTTGGTACGGTGCGATACGATACGGTACGGTATGCGGTATGCTCGGTTTTTTCTCACCCCTAGGTATACCAGTATATGGGTTTTTTTTCGTCTACCGAGACACGGAAAAAAATCTGTGTTTTGGTGGGCTGATCCACAATGGACACATTTTCTGAAACTTTTGAGTTCTAGGTACTATTTTGATAATTTGTTTTGAATAGTAACACCATATTAGAAAAAAACCCTAATAACATCATCCATTGCTCTCATGGCTTGAAAGCAAGGTTTTGAAAAACGACTCGGAGGTCGATCCGAAAATGGGTCCGTTACCAGTTCGATTGGTCTGACCGATCGTACATCTAGTTTGACCAGACATTTTTTCCTTCTTATTTTAGTGTAATTTTTAAAAAATTGAATAAATATATAGGTAAATAAGTTATGTGGAGTAAAAAAAATATATATATACAAAAAATTTTGGTCGGACTATCCGGTTCGACTGATTTTTTGGTTGATACGTCCGGTCTGATCGAAAATCTTTTGGTCGGACCAAAGTCCATTTTTACCATAGAAATGAGCCGAATTGTGTCCGAAACGAGATCCAACCGTTCGAACCACCGGTCATACCACATTTTTTAAAACGTTGCTTGAAAGTAGTCTTCGAGACACTACCTAAATCTTAGCCCATTTTAGACAAAAGACCCATGCTTGAGGACTTTAGTATATTTTGCTTATAAGATTAGAAAGCAACCAAGTGTTTTAGTTTAATGTAATAATAGAAAGTACGTATAATGTAATTGGAAATGGAAAAAAAATCACCTTCTTTTCTTTTGTCATGTGCTTGTTATCGGTACTAGCAATTATTAATGAATTATACTAAATAATGCTGCATTATTTTTTGTTCGCCAAAGTACAATGGGGCAGCTTATAAATAACAAGAATAAAATATATTTGAATTCCGCAAATGTAATGCTGCCAGATTTATTCATCTCGGTCACTGATTGGCCAAAGTACAATGTGGCAGATGTAAAATCTCTTCGAATCCCATGCACATTCGCTCCTTTTTGGGCTGAAATTGTTGTTTTTTGGGTAGGAACTAGGAAGGAAGTGCTTAAAATATTGGACTTCATTGGATTGAGACACTGCAAGTACATGGGTTATGTGTTTTATTGGTCTTCTAAATGAAGATATCATCTTTTCTGCGCACGCAAGCTTTGGTTGGTTTTGTCACTTGGGTTTTTGTAGTGCATGTCACATGCAATGTTTGATAAAAACAGATCGGAGAGCGAATCAGTTTGTTTCCCGAATTTCGATTTTGCCCGGTTGGACATGGATAAATTTTTTTAAATTATCTATATTATTAACTATATTTATTACTAGAACTTTAAGTAATTATATTATCTTCTAATTTTGTTGCAAATTTTAAAATATTAATGTGAAAAATCTAAAATTTGTTAAATAATGTATTTGGTTATTTGTATCTGAAATGGTCAGTTTAATTGGGTGAACTGATTGGTTCAAACTATTAGGAACAATAACCGAGGAAGAGGAAGAGGAAGAGGAAGATAAAGAGAAATTAGATAATTCATCAATCCTTAGCATGACTAAATATAATAGAGACGTTTGACACGGTAAACTTGGTCCACCCAAGAAAATGCGAATGGTGTTTGTTGTGTTCAAAAATTTAGATGTTCAACTTATGCACTATTTTATAATTCATATCCGCGAAAACTGAATATATGAAAAACAACAGACATAAGTTTAATTTTATACAATTTGTGAGAAAATTGAAATAATATTGTGCAAAATGATAATTTACTCGGAGCAAATATCTTGACGAATGGGGGTGTCTTACAAAATTTAAAAATCCATAAACTAAATAGTAACACTCAAACATACATTATATCAAACAACATCGACAGTTATTTATAGCTATTCTGATGGTGACAAGAAGAAACCCACATTTTCTTGCTGATGAGTGGACTTCGGATGGTTTGATAAGGCGGACGCTGCTGCTGTTCTCGGATGAGCAAATTCAGTGATTTGATCAGGTCATCTGTGTTACGATGTTCTTTGGTGTGGAGAAAGTTCAGGTTTGAGAAACCAAGGAATCAAATAGATGGTTGTTAGTCCATTTTTGTTTTCTGGGGATGAAAATTTTGATATTAAAAGTCGAATATTGTTAAACCCTATGTTAAAGTAACTATCTCAATAATATTTTTTAAATTTACAGACTTGAAACAACGATCTCATTAGTTATTTAGGGTGTTCTTTCTGGGATTACTATGCTTGGTGTATGTCGGTTCTCACTACTGTTTTTTTAGCTGGCTACTTCTGTTTTGCTTCCATTATCTTTCTAGAGTTTGTTAGCAGTTTTTATTTTATTTTATTGAGGAAACTCTTCTACTAGTAATTTTTTTTATATTCGTGAGGTCAACAAAAAAACTCTTACTAGTTATAACAATGTTTGTTTGGCGGTGTTGAGTGTAAGCTCTCGTGTGTATGTCTGGAACATAAATGTTGCGTATCTGCTAATATTTTAGATGCATCCTGTACAATTTAGAGTAATTAGTACAAATTATACTTAAAACAGCTATACACATTTAAGCCGGAATAAGACTCAAAAGGACCCATGAACAAATAACTTCTGAAGAATTTATTTGTAAATGAATTTCATTTCTGGTAAATGGTAAAATGAAACTCAGTGATCAACCCTGTGGAAATAACATACTAACAGAGTATTGTATTACGAGAAGCCAATCTTCACGAAAGTGATCGTGAGAAAACTCCATCGATGTAGTTTGGGGTTACTCCAGTAGACAAGGCAGAACTAAATTCAGTATAGAAAGCTCTCAGTTGTCCATTAAGGGACATGAACTCTTTATTAGACAAGTTTTGTCTGTGTTCGAGTCTAATAAGACTTTTGAAAAGTGTATAAGAATTAAAAAGAGGCATAAGGTGAAAGGGGAAAAAAGAATTACTTTTCCTTTGCACATTTTGTTCCAAACTACTACATACGAAATGGAATTACATTTCACAGACATAATTAGTTCAAAACAAACTACAACTATCGAAAATGGATTTCTATTTCTTCCACATAATTGGGTGCAAACAAATTACTTGACAGGAAATGGAATTACATTTACTATACATAATTGGTTCCAAACATATTACTTTTAGTAGATGGAATTACATTTTCTAGCCTACACATAATTAGTCTCGAGGAAATGGAATTACATTTCCCATACATAATTGGTCCCAGGCAGACCATTAGAAAAAAAATTAAGATTTGAAACGGCCATAAAATATTCCCACTTCAGACTTGTACTGGTTCACTGGCCGAGTAAGATCCGGATATTAACAGGTAACCAGGGACGGCATTTCCTATGGAAGCTCCTGATGTCTTGGGAACCAGAAATTCTCACAGGTTAAGATCAAAGTCACGAGACATCTTATCACCATTGTTCCGCAAGGACTGGCCGGCAGTGGTCTGATCCTGACAACCCTGAGAGGCGGCTCCTCCGGAAGGACCAGCCAAATCGAGGGGCAGACCTTGTTTAGATGGAGCTACTAGTGGATGTTGTAGCTGTAACTCAGTCTGCACAGCGGATGGATCATGGTCATTAGCCTGCATTTGCCTGCCTGGAGAATGGAGCATCGGTTTAGGAGCCATAGGGGCAGGTTCACCAAATCCAACTGGCCTTGTACTTCTCCCGTAGGTGTACCGTAGAGCAGCTTCGCTTGATGCAATTGCATTGAACCTTCCTGAACGAAGTTCGTCCAAGTAAGTTCTGGTTGCTTGATCCAATTGACTATTGGTTTGCAAAGGCAACCACATCCCTCCGGGGAGACTAGCCAGGAGCGATGATAACATGGGTGTTGGCGTAAGCTGAGACCCTGAGGTTGAAGAAGCGGAAGCAAAGGTGGAGTCTAATGGACTTTGACCTGCCAGAGTAGTCTCAGAACCATTGTTGCCTCCCAGAATAGATAGGAATTCATCCATATTCTTTTCATCCGGATGGCTAATTTTCCCTTGAGCGTGACAGCGTTCATCAGGACTTGTAAATCTGCCTTCGATGCCGGTGCTTAACCCACTTCCGGCATTGGAGGTGGCATTGCTGAAGAAGTTGAAGCTGCTCCTGCTATCATCGGAACTAACTGCCTTCCCTTTGTTAGAAGCAGAGAAGTTGCTTATGTTCTGATGAACCTGTTCATTTGCTGCCCAATTGAAACGGTTCAGGTGAACAGATGGCTGGGCAGGAAACAGCCGATCCCATTGACTATCAGAACGAGCCGAAGTGAACGTCATGCCATTTGGGAATTCAGAGGATGTCCTTCCATGTGATGATTCAGGCAGTCTGCCTGAAAACGGATGCCCCCACTGTCCATGACCCATGACAAAGTTCTGGGACAGTAGAGGAAACAGGGTAGCAGGCCTACTACCAGCTAACATTGGAATCCGTGGCCCTTGCGTCGAGCCTGGAGCTTCAGTCCTCTCAGATGTCAGGATAGCTTCCAATTCTGCTAGCTTACTTTGGGCTATCCTTTGAGCAACCGGTCCAAGGTCCTTGGAAAATCGACTTAAGCTGTCCCCGTAAGCTCCAGGAGGGAAAGGCGTCTGCAGAACATACAGCATGTAATCAGCTCATAGGGACTGAGAAAGCCCACGCAAGAGCAGCTAAAAAATTTTAACAACTGAGATTGAGGAAATCAATTGAAGATAAGTTGATGCACACATTAGCACTTCCGGGGCTCTTGTCAAAAAAGTACTAATATTAAATCTCACATTTTCATTTGGAGTGTAAAACATGCGCTGTACAGAAAGTACAAAATTTCCCATATATTCTTTTGAATTAGATACGGCAACTTATAACAGAAGAGTTTTGGAAATTGTCACTAAATCGGTCATGTGAGCATGTCCATCTAGTAATTACCAACAGGTCAAGCTCTACCATTAGCCTTTATGGTGCTTGTGATTAGAGCAGATGAAAGAATAACACCCTTCTGTTTTTATTAAGACGTGCATATTAAATTCATCTTACCTGTACTAGCTTCCTCAAGGCGTTTGGATGGAATGAGAACTTTATCTCGTCATCATCATCCTGATCACCCTCGGAAGCGGAAGTGGAAGCGGGAGGTTGATATGTCATGCGCCTATCAACTCCATGATGACCTCCTCCTGACTGCGAGTTTCCTGAGAAAGGGAAGAGATTTCAAATTAGCTTCCTTAATCTAAAGGAACAAGTTCTGCATGGAGCTCTTCTCTAACAAGATGAATTATGTAGCCACTATCATAAAATGAAATATTTCGAGGCAATAAAATGGAAACGCGTCCGTAATGAAGGGGTGATCTGAAGCAGCTTCAGGATCCAAGCTGAAAACCATATAATCTGGACAGAATATAGGATGTTTGTCCAGATTCATGATAGTTGTGAACTAAGCATGTATGCGATAATTAGAAACAGAACCCTCAAACAACTGCAAGTTTAACTTCACAAAAAAAATAATTGCAATTTTTAATGCTGGCCATTGAGTCTGTTTACAGGTATATGTGAATGGCCTGGTGAAAAGTAGGGGGTGCCACCTTTTGTGATCCGAAAAGTCTCAAACTTGGACTAGTTGGTCCACTGGCGTTATGTCAAGGGGATTCAACCAAAAGAAAAAAAAAACAAATCGGGCTTGTTCTTATGCAAAGGACTAAAAGGCTATTACCATGTTGGAAGAACTCGTGTTCGTCCTCTGACTCATCATCTTCCTGTGAGCATGCAAAAGAATAGAAGGATATTAATGAACTTATAAAGATAAAGAGGAGGGAAACATTAAAAGAATAGAGATTTTTTTTTTGGTGGAATAAAAGAATACAGATTGTCCTCTGTGCAAGTTCAAATTCTCCCCTGCCTATAAGGGTAGTATTATTTCTCTGAAAACAGAATGATTAGTTGCACCAACCACAATACCAGTGACGACAAACATTCTTTTTGTAGTGATTAGATAAAATATTATTACACCAAAAAAATATGTAATGTACACTGAGAAACGACGTAAAGTGTCACCAAAGAAACAACTTATGCCCGATTAGTGCTCCAAGTGAATTAAGAATACTAGCACCCCATCAAAGCAAATACAAGATAAACAACAATTCATTAAAATGCATGTCTGAGTTTGCTTTACCTCTGTCAGGAACCCCGAGTAATATCCTGATAAGAGCTCCATGGGAATCATAATACCTCTGTTTTCTCTATATCTCTTCATCTCTTCTCTCCCTAGTGTGTTTATAAGCTAGTGTGTATGTGCATCCTCTAGCGCTACAGGAAAACTGTTCTGAAATTGGTGTGTTCACCTCCCACTACTCGGAGATTTATATAGGCAAGAGCAGCAACCTCACTCTACACCAGGCTGTTCATTTGTCACTTTTCTTTTCTCTTTCCATAATTACAGTTTAATTCATAATTTGGTCTCTTACAAAGATGTAAAATTTTAACCTCTTAGAAACAATAACAATTTGGGTAGTTGGCTTTGGATGTGTGCGGTCATTGCCATTTAAGCATAAAAGGACACAGAAAAAGGAACAGAGGAAACAAAGAAAGTTGGCAAGGGCGTAAAGACGAAAGGTCAGATGGAAACCTTAGTAGTAACATAACTAACACCCACCTCTAGCCGATTATTCCTCTTGCGGCCCCTTTTCTTAGTTGCTATTGATGGAGCTACGTTATTACTAGTTTGACCAGTGCTTGTCTTTTGTTCTAGTGCCAATATTCTTGGACTCCTCCTGAGCCCTGCTGCGTTTTCCCGGTCCATTTAGGCTTTTTTTGCTACACGAAAAAAAATTAATTTCTTTAATCTTGACCATGGCAAATGACAAGATATAATACATGCATTTCTCTTTTGACATTAATTGGATTTGGTTTAGGACATATGAATAATATATGAAATTTTAAGATAAAAAACAGTACCAGCACCAGGAAATCTCAATTATGGGCCTTTATCCCTTGAACGAAAATCTTATAATAATAATAATAATAATAAAATGTTTAATATATATAACTTTGTGGTAATGTCCTTTATGATCGTAATTATGTCAATGACATTATACATTTATGCATGCAAATATTACTAGACATATATGTTAGATAATGTCCTTCAGGTTGGTGAACATGTCAATGATATTATAATACACATATGTTAAACTATAATGTTCTCCTCTCTATGTGAAGGGGGTAGGTAACTAAAATTGTAATGTTCTCCTATCTATTTATAAAGATGATGGCAATTAAATTCTAACGTTCTCTCTTCTATGCCAAAAAGAAGCAGGTAATAAAATTATGGTGTTCTCCTTCCTATGTTAAAAGAAACAGCTAATAAAATTATAGTGTTCTCCTTCCTATGTAAAAAGGAGCAGGTAATTAAATTCAAACTATATTTCTATGTAAAAAGAAGTAACTAAATAATAATGTTCTTTGTTACTGTATTAGAAAAATTATACTGTTCTCATTTCTATGTGAAAAGTAGGTAAAAAAAGAAACGAAAGCAATCTATAATTGAAATCTAATAAAATAAATCATACAAACGATTAATAAGTGTACTGAATTTATGATAAGTAGTAAATAGCATTACTCTCCTCTTTCATTGGAGATTTCACCAAAAATTAGATGCCTAAAACTCTTGACTGTTTTATGGTAAGTAGTAAAGAACATTAACTCGATTTAAGACGAGTTGATCGACCCAGGAACAGATACGTCGAAATTCAATCAACGTTTAACTATTTTGGGGCCCCCAATCCAAAAATCACCTTCCATCTAAAGCAAGTCTAGGGTCATGGACTTAAGTCAAGAACCTAAGCCCCTCACACACATCAACCTAATCAATTTGGCGTAGCTGAGTTCGCAAACGCCCCATCTATTACAGATAAAGGCCAGGGATTTGAACCACACCATCTACATCACAATCCTCAGTCACTGGAGGATGCTATTACAATAGGATAGGTTTGATATGACAAAAAGTTCAATATCAACCAACATCTGATCAATATTGTTTGAATATCCGATGAAATGAACGATCCATACAAAAAACCAGAATCTACAATCTGCAATATCACATGGTTTTGATGAAAGAAATCAGACAACCAAATCAAAAGCCATATTTGAAAAACATGTACATTTATATACAAGTGAATCACAGTCTTTTACAGCATCAAACACAATATTCGCAAAGAGTGACCGAAAGCAAGCAACGAACATGCAACATAACAGAAAGCGCAATATAAAAACATGGCGAAAAGGACTAAAGAGGTAGACAAACATGAACAAGATATAAGATGGTGTACAGAAACCCAAAAGATGCTGTGGGACAGATACAAATAACCTCAAGTAAAAAAGAGCCCAGTTTAAAATAATAACCAACTAGTCATATTACCGTAGCAAGCGACTATGCAAAGGAGATCTCCAGTGCTTGAAAGGAATCTGCCGCTGGAAGCCGCTGAGACTGCTGTTGAACAACTCTGTTACCTAATGTGATTATAAAGAAGATAAGTGGATACTAATGACAAGCCGCGGCGTATTTAAAGCAAGACCCGTGAACCCTAGTTGGGTTATAGAATTGGCGTTACGAAGAAATTCCACGTGTACGGTGGTTAAAGAAGTCAATACTACCCCATTTGATGTAACGCCCAGTGTTAGGTAAAATCCTGCGGCAATACGACAAAAGAAGTTCAAAAAAAAGTTAAATCAATAATAGAACTCCTGTATGGTAACCAATTTTGCAGAATATAGAACACACGTACATAGCACAGAGAAGTTATCACAAATATTGGCAGTACGCAATTGCCAAAGAGCTGATTATGCTTGCATATGGAAAGAACGCACATATGTTCTTGTGGCACGATAACTTCTTCCAATATTACAAAAGGACATAAAACATATATGCACACTACAAATAAAGTGAAGATTGGGTTCCAAGTTGCAAGAAGAAGTTACATGAATTTCCACAATCATTAGCACCAGAAGCAAAATGATGACTCCTAAACAACATATGGAACTCCAACAAGAACATTAAACATAAGAAAATAAAGTAGATAGCATCATCATACATAGTGCAAGACACTTAGATAACCAAAAGCTTTCACTGTCCTGAAGCAATGAACAAGCCGATTAAGACAAAAAGCATACAAGACAATCAAGAACAGGATTCCACAATAGCATCCGCAAAGACGAAGGGAAGCATGACAGAGTAGTAAACACCATTTCAAATTTACAAGATCAACTTCTTCCTTCAATGGATCAATATCTACATTTAGAACTATCTATTTCGAACAACCAAGACCCACATCATTAAAAGAACAATCCCAGCTCAACAATATCCTCAAGTAAAATGTGGGCAACAAGGCAGCAGAAAGCAACAGTTGTGCCATCATAAGCTCAACTATATACTTAAATAGAAAGTTCTAAAAAGCTACAGACTACCTAAATGTGTTTAGTAAATGGACATCATGTTATCACTTGAGAGGCAATGCTAACCACAATCATTTCACCGAAAGATCCCAGAAATAACCAGTACATAATCTACTTATCACAACCAAACTAGTCTCAATCATCCAAAGTGCAAAACCAACCAGAAGACAGAGAACAGCAGCAGCAGGCTATTGACAAGTCTGATAGCTCTTTTGCGTATATAATTGGGTCACAAGTTCCACTTACCTGTTGTTCACGTCCCATTATTTCTTCTAAAACCATTGCAGCCTTCAGTAGAAACTCCAAAATTTTTTCATAAGAATCAGCCCAGAGACCATGAACATTGGACGATCTTTAAATAATGTGTCAAGCAGTCAAATGCGGCAAGCCATGATTTGACTGCAAAATCAAGACGGGCCACATTTGATTGCGTGACACATCATGCTGATAAAGCCTTTGCAGACAGATAAGATACAAAAGCAAACCGTTAGTTTTAGAAAAAGAAAACACATCAAGGTGCAAAGCACACGTCCATAAAGCATAGAGGAAATGTGATGTGTTACAATGTTTAATAATGTACCAATGTAGTAGTGAATAAGCTCCCTTCAGGTTATCCATGTTAACAGCTAGTGACGTGACTCATGAAAGAAATACGGCGGACTCTATTCTACATATTTTCATTTTACTGCGAGGAAACAACTAATCCATTTTACTCCGATGATTGCCACAAACAGAAGTGAAGACTTTTTAAAACGTTAAGCTGCACATCAACGAATAAACAACTTGTTTACTATTGTTTCGATACAATTGGTTCATCCACCAACACCGATGATCCCTGCTAACTGCTCTCCTCCAGAACCATGCCAATCAGGAAAAGAACATAATCTATGGATACTTTCATCTGTGCGCCAGGTCACGAGCAAGAGTGCCCAATTATTATCACAAGCGAAAAAACGACTCGGTATGTATAACCAATCTATGGATACTTTCATCAGCTATCAACTTGCACATGTCCTACGGTATGTAGAATTATTCATCCAGGCCAAAATCCGAACCCCTAAACCCCGAATTCTAAAACCCTAAGCGGACTCCAATCCGGTGCGAATTTGCAACCGAAAGTTTCGAGTACCCTTACCGAACAGCAGGGGACAAGCGCTGCGCGGTAGAGGAGGGACAAAGCCTCCACGTCGTCGAGCCCACCCAAATTGGTGAGGCATTTGAGCGAGGGAAAGTGGAGCCACTCATTCTCCTCCGTTCCGATAGAGACGGGAAGAAGAAGAGACTGCGGAGGTGGGCCCACAGAGGCCTCCACCGCTTGGGACAAGACGCCCATTCCATCTTCCAGGACCAGCTCTGCATTTTCCCCTCTCTTTGCTGATTCTATTTTCGTACGTCGTAACATCCCTTACAATTTTTTTTCCAATAACGGAATGAACGGATATTTTTATATGATATTAATATTTATCTTATATGATATTAATATTTTTGTATTACGATAATGACATGTATAATTTTTTTTTGACTTTTGTCAGAATAAAACTCACTTCATACAATATTGGATCGTGTGAGTTTTTTTTTATTTTAATTTATAATTTTTGGATTTTTGTACAAAAATATTCCAACATGTGTATTTTTGTAAATTTGTTATTTTTTTTACAATGATAAATTTTTAATTTTGGTCTCGCAATTTTAGAAATTTTCGAAAAAAACTATTACATATCATTTAGTCTATACCGTTCAAAAATATATCATGACTCCATGCAATCCCGAGGAACGTAGTCAGAAATATTTTAGAGTGGGGGCAATATTATTTAACAAAATTTCAAACCCATCTTTTTACCCTAATAATAGTATTTATATGGGTCTAAAAAATTATGATCTATTTTCCCTAAAAAATAGGTAAAGAATAATAATATTTTTATATGGGCTTAAAAAAATAGGTAAAGATAAAAGTTGCTTTTTATGGACTTCAAGAATTAGTGGAATCAATACTTTTTGTTTAGAATCAATGCTTAAATTTAGTGGATATACATATTAAAAATGAATTCAATTATAAAAATAATAATTAAGTGAGGTCAATTGACCTCTTTAATGTGGCTAGGCCCCTGCTAATCGATAATAGTTTCAAGAGAGATGGTTCGTTTAGTTTGAATGGTCTAACCCATAATTTGAATATCTGGAACTTGAACCGTGGCCATAGCATATATTTAAATAGACACGAGAAACACCCCAATTATTTTGTTCTTTTAATTAATTCAGTAGATAAAATAGGGTTTAGGTGACGCACAAACAAGTGACATATATGTCAAATCAATAAGTTTGTGTGCGTAATATGTAATTTCACTACCTTGAGGAAAATGACAGACACGGTAATACCCGAAATCAAATCCGGACCGGGAGGAAATTAAGTATTGGAAAGGTATTGTTCTCGTATATAATTGGTTCAAAACAAACTGGCCCATAGAAAACGGAATTGCATTTCATATAAATAATTGGTTGAAAACAAATTGCTCTATGATAAAATGGATCGACATTTATGATACATAATTGGTTCCAAACAAATTGACATTCTTGTCTAAAATTATCTATTTTGAAATATAGCAGCTATTCTTGTTAATATTCTAACAATTGGGTCCTTAGAACTTTGAAAGGAAGCATATGATCGAACTAATTGTAAAATATAAGTTGATTTACGGAAGGATAGTGGGTTGGATCTCGTACAGAAATCCGAAGTGCGAATCTGATACAAGGAGGCCCAAAGCCCGGAAAAGAGACTGAAAGCTCAAAACACCAGGCTCGGACAAAAAGACTGAAGCTTATACGATGCTGGATATTTTAATTAGGTTCCTTAACTAATTAATTAGGATATCAATTAGGTTCCTTAATTGATTAATTAGGATATCAATTAGGTTCCTGATATTTTAGTTTATCCACTCTTTTTATCTTATGATGTTTTAGTTTAACTTAGGGATATAAAAATCATTTCAGATCTCTTGGTGTTGAATAAATTTTCTGATTCTAACACTAAGAACCTTAGATAAGGGGACTAAAATTTTTTTTTTAGAAACAAACGAGACAAAACTATTGATTTAAGCAAAGGATAAGAAATTCAGAACAATTTGCTCAAATATACATATATATATATATATATATAATCTTGAACAAACATAAAATTTAAAAATTATACAAAATAAAGGCTCTACATTGAAGAGAGAGACTCAATTCTAAGTCTTCACCCATTTTCATTCACCAAACAAATACGGTGTTCTTAGTGCCACCATTCTAGAAAAAAATAAAGATTGTGGTCCGAAGATTTTTTTAGGGGAGAGAGATCTTTTTTGTGGTGGTAACTTTTTTTTTACTAAATTTTGGACAATAATCTAACTCATTTTTTCTAGTCGGTGATAATCATTAACTCTAATTCAATCTCACTAGCCACAAGCTTTTTTTTTTCGGAATAAGTTGCTTCATTCATAATGAGGATCAAGAATACATCAGCCATAAGATAATTTAGGTAGAGAAAACGAGACAAAACAAACAAAGTCTCAATGAATACTCGTTCTCTTATATCAGAATTAGAAAAATGCAGTTGTTGGGCTCATTAAAAAAACCTATCCCAGAAAAATCTGCCGCAAATAGGAAAAAATCAGGAATAGGAAAAAGAGCATCAGCGATAACACTGCACAAAAGAGGGTATGCATTACTTATAGTACGTCAAGTTCTAATAGCAGAAAGGGACTGGAGATCACACCCTGTCAATGTTCGCACCATCGGTCCGGGAAAAGTCGCCAGATAAAACATCCCTCTCGAGTACTCCTTGGATGCAATTTGGTGGCCAGGAGAAACCAGCAACTCACAATCCAATGGGATTGTCATTTTAGCAAGTTCATGTGCTACTTGGTTAGTGTCTCTTCTTACGTGCTCGACACGAACTTGAATAAACTGAGAGAATAAACACCTGCAATCGTCTAATATCATAGCCAAATCACTTCTATCAGTAGAAGTCTTCGATAGCTGTAGAACTACCGGAAGGCAGTCAGTCTCCACTATCACCCTTTCGAGCCCCAGAACTCCTGCAAATTCCAACCATGTAAACACGGCCTGTCCCTCTAGCAAAGTAGGATGATGGAGGTTGGGAAAAACCTGCGTCGTAGCTATTATGAACAATCCTTCGTCATCCCGCACAATAATCTCGACTTGGCCTCCGCACTCTAGCCGAGTACCGGCATCAACATTTACTTTGACCCAACCAGTCTCTAGTAATTGCCAATGCACTTGGCGTTGAGGATTTCGAGCTCCCCCAGTCTCCATTTTTTCCATGTATTACCTCCAAAATTGAAAGCATTTAGTTAAGATATCGGGAATTATAATTTCCTCATCCGGCGCAAAGACAAAGCTGTTTCTTATCTTCCATATCAACCATAAGGTGACTACTCTCTTGCATTGCTCGGTCGGATCAGCCACAAGCTTGATATTCTACATAATATATTTTTATGCCTTTTACTTTCTAGTTTTTATTTCCCGTACTTATATCCTTAATAAAAAAATGATAAGTCAATCCTAAAAAACTCTGAAGTCAATACTAGGACAAGTGACTTTTATAGTAAATTATGAATAATCATAGATAATGATATCATATGTGAGCAAGTAAAAGTAAATCCCTTTCCCCAACATTCATTAAATAAAAACATAAAATTGTGAAAAAGATGATTCCAAATTATTATTATTATTATATTTAAATTAAATTCAATAGGACAGAGAAAAGAGTTACAATGTTTTTAGAAAATAATCAATTAGATCACCAATAAATATTGTTCTAGTTTAACTAATAAGTCTCTAATTTGACTCAATAAGAATATATCAACATTGAATATTTTTTTAGAGAATTTTGTTACATTTAAAAATCATAATCTGATGATATATGATCTAGTCAATAGACATATTAATATTTTGAATTTTTTTCTACACTTCAAAAATCTAAATAACTCAACATTTAGATTAATTGAATTTTAAAATATTTTTAAAATGATTACTAATAAAAATGTATATCTCTGTTATAAAATATAGGCAATAATTACAACCAGAGAGAAAGAGAGTAGAGAGAATAATATGAATTTTTCATTAATATCTCATAAATGTACATCAAAATAGTAATACATGGATATATTTATAGGCAAAAAGATTAACCATATAAATCATTAAACTAGCTTTATGAAAAAGTTGTGAAGAGGATGAGGGAGTTGTGAAAAGTGCGTATAATTCTTAGTGATGGATATAAAACATGAAAAAATGGCATCCACAATTAGATAATTCATAATATTCCTCCTTGAATATCATTTGAATAATATGTTTCATTAAAATCTTGCCCAAAAGAACCACTGGGACAAAGCCGTAGGTAAGAAAAAAGAATACAATGTGAAATAATATCTTCTCCTCATGTTTACATCACTTGAGATCTCTGAATTATTTCAAACCAATATTATTAACATGCTTCTCAAAAACTATAATAGACACAAATTTTGTGAGTATATGTTTGTTGCATAAGTAGTTATACTAAGTAGTTTGTAGAAAGACATTACCATGTATCTTTATCTTTTAACATTTTCACCAAGTGCTGGAAATTTGCAAGCTTCAGCTCTTTCAACATCTGGTCAATCAATGATCCTACCAAGAATTATTGACCTGGCTTCTGAGCAATCGTTTAGAGATAGCTACAAATAAAAGAATAATAAAAAAATAGATAATTAGCTAAGAGATATAAATCGTGGTATCAAAACTTACGGAACAATCGATCGCCCTTCAATATAAACCGAATAGTCATGTAATCTCCCAAAATAGGAAACCTTGACTAAATCCAATCATCGCACTGAGAAATATTGATCACACTGGATATGAATGTAAAGTTCATTAGATATTTTGTTAATACCAATTGTTACAAGCACAATACATGAAGAAAATTTGAAAGTTCCTTAGCCGCTTCACTACTATGATCTGTTACAAATCAGGACACATGAAGAAAATTAGAAAGTTGAGCAGAATGTAAAAAAAGAGTAGAAAAATATGTACTCACGTTGTCCAGATGCAGACGAGAATATTCTAGTATTAGGAATCTTCAATTATTGCTTCCAATTTATCAATAATAAAAAAGTACAAGAGCCCCAAAGTGAGAATACTAACACAGAAATTACGGTAATAAATGATATTTATTAAAATCTTAATTTATGAATCTAATACGCATTAAAATAGACCCAAATTTTTGAAAAAATTAGTTTCTTAACCTAATCAAAGCCTTCAGAGTTTGAATAATCAGATGCTCTAACTAATCCAAGAATAAGCATGACACGTAAAATCCAAAATCTAATTTCAAAGGGCAACACAATCCGCATCTGATTATTCAAACTTTGAATACTTTGATTAGGATAAGAAGCTAATTTTTTCAAAAAATTTGTTCTGTTCAAATGCGTGTTATATTCGTAAATTGAAATTTTGATAAATATCATTAAGTACCGTAACTTCTGTGTTGCATTCTCACTTTTAGACTCTTGTACTTTCTTATTATTAATAGGTCAGAAACCATGATGGCAGATCCCTATTACAAAGATACTCTTATCCGCATCCGGACAACGTAATTACATCTTTTTCTACTCTTTGTTTTTACTTTATGCTCCACTTTTTAATTTTTTTCACGTATGGAGAGTGTCACATGTCAAAGTAATTGAGTGGTCTACCTTATAAGTTGTAACTAATTGTATTGTGGTTGTAGCAATTTATATTAGCAAAAACAACTAATCAACTTTACATTCATATCCAGCAAGACTGACATTTCTTAGTATGGTGATTGGATTTTGTCAAGATTTCCTAATTACATGGCTATTCGCTCAATGTTAAAGGGCGATCGATTGTTTGATAAGTATTGATCCCATAATTTATATCTCTTGGCTAACTATCTCATATTTTATTTTATTTTTTTTGTTTGCAACTATCTCTTGATGATTGCTTAGAAGATAAGTCAACATTTCTTGGTTAGGATCATTGATTGATAAGATGACGGAAGAGCCAAAACCTTGCAGATGTCCAGCATTTGCTAAAAATGTTAAAAGATACTGATACATGGTAACTATAGATATAGTTAAAATAAAAATTATTTAACAGGCTTTCTAGCTTCCATAAGATCACAAAAAAGTTAAAACAAAAATTATTTAACAGACTTGAATAATTTGTAGATACTCGTTCTCAAACTAGTCGCTCATTCTTCTGGAATAAAATTTTTATTTAACTTAATTAAGAGGTCTTTTGTTCAGACCCCTCAAAATGTAAGTGTACTCTTGCAACAAAAATTAACATTGTAACAATTTACAGAATTCAAACTCTAAATTTCATAATTAAACATAAATAAAAGCTACATTAATTCATATATTTTTTTTATGTTTCCCAAAGAAAATGACTTTGATCTCCCTCTCTTCCTCTTTGATTTTTAATTCTCATTGTAAGCCAACAAAACACATTCTACTGTCCCAACAAAAAAGAAGCCTAAATTATGAAAGATCAATGATCTCCATAATTTCAGGTTGTTAAGATTAAAAAATAAGCAACATTTGTTGAATCTTCTTTTTTCTTTCTACTTATTATCTTTTGTTTCTTGCGGGAAGTTTGTTTCCAATCATCCTTGTGTGCGCACTCCAGAAAAAGTCATCAGATCATTCTCAGAGCTGAAGGACTATGGCCATGCTAGGCTAGATGTAAATACTATAATCAAGAAAGCTCCAAAGAATGTACCAATTACATGTTATCCCAAGCAAAATAAAGCTTGGGCAACATCTATAGATCATTGGGTAGTTTGACAGGAATATCACCAATTCGTGCGGTATGACTTCAATTAATCAATTCAAAAGTAACTCGAGGATCCTTTGAAATATGAAAGGGGCTTAAACATGGTCTACTACATGCAGTCTATGTTTGCCTACTTCATTGACCATCAAGTGCAGATAATGACTCATACGTTGTTAAAACCTTGTTAATCTTATATCATCGTGGGGAATATTTTCATTCACACAGCCTTTCAAAGAAAAGCTTGACCGTGAAGAAATAAATGTATTCCATGAGTAAAAAACTCAAAATGATTACATCAATAATATAAAGATATTATATCGAAATAAATTAGATAATTGTAATCATTATGCACCATATTGATGGACAATTCAAAGTATTGTGAAAATAGATCTAATCAAAATACACTATGTACATTCTAAAATAACATGAGTATACACTAAAATACCAAAATTATTTAAACTCTTAATTTTAATTTAGTCTGATTATACCAACTGAATAATGACTACATGCAATTCAATGATAACATGTTAAAATCTAAACATAAATAATTTAAACTCATCTCCACCAACTAAATCTAAATGGAGCACCAAGTATTAATGGCCAAATTTTTTTGCAAACTATATCCAAACTAAGATAATTATGAAGTATGGAAAATATATTATTTCTCTATTTTTTGGTTAATATAAATATATTTTTTTTAATAGGTTAAGATATTTAATATCCTAATCATATTATATTTACAACATGTTAAAATCTTTAACATGTTATCATTGAGTTGTATGTTGTTGTTATTTAGTTAGTGTAACAAAACAAATTAAGGTTTAAAGTTTAAATTATTCTAGTATTTTGGTGTATATTCATGTCCTTTTAGAATGTATATAGTGAATTTGATTAAATCTATTTTGGAATTTCTTGAAATGACCATCAATGTAGTGCATATTGATTAAGATTATCTAAATTACCTAGATATAATATTTTTATATTATTGATATCATCGTTTTCAGATTTTTTACTGGTCGAAGTTGATTTATTTATAAAAAATAGTGGATAACATGATTTATTTATTTTACTATACATTAGAACAATGTCCATCAATGATTCAACAATATAAATAAATCCAACATAGCTGCATGATGAAAGAATGTTTGCAACATTAGTAAAAAAATTATATATCTTCTCTTATCATATCAAGATATTTGCTTGACCAAATAACTCATATTTGTTGATATAACTTTTTACCTAAGATTTCTTAAGAAAGAGATTAAGAAGCATGCATCTTTGGAGTATGTAAATATTTATTTTTTAATAATTCAGTTTTATGTTTAGTTATAAATATAACTCAAATTAACTAAATTTTTGTTTCTATTTTTCAGATAAGAAGTTAATTTCCATGAGATTCATCTAGCGTTATGGCTAATGGACAATTAAGTAGGTTCATTGTCGATATTTGTTTTTACTCACCGAGAAATAAGTGTCAATGATGGACAACTCTCGAAAACTATAATTTTTTTTGGATGGGATGGGTGTTCTTGGTTGCAAAGATTGCACTGACAAGTTCAAGAGAGAATTAAATTGAGGCCTCTCTATATTTCGTGAAGAACATCAAAGATTAGAAACTTCTTAGATAGAGCTCTTGAGAGATGAGCGTCTGGAAGATTTTGAAAATATCAATTGGATTCTTGATTTTAGAGAAACTAATTACATTCTTAGGATATTAGCAGAATCTATTTTTTCAGATATGTTAGAAGGTCAATAAAGGAATAGAGGCTTCTGATCAAATGGTGAAAGGAAAAAGAAAGAGAAAACTAAAAGTTGAATACCAACAAAAAATGTAGGTTTGAATTTTTTTTATTCTCTTATATTTTTAAAATACAATTATACACACACACATATATAAGTTGATCTAGAAAACCAACTTATGGATCTCCCTACGTGAGTGTCATAGTTTTTTTATGGTTAATATCATTATATATGATTTATATTTTGTACTTGTAAAATAATTGACTTGTGATTGTGTTATATGTTGGTACCACACTATCTCCCATCATGAGGAGGTTGGATTTATTGATGTCGAAGGAGTGTTGCTCCTTCATGTGTCGATCAAAAGATGTTTCGCATGTTTATTTTAATTTATTTTTAACTTGTTTCACCATGAGCAGGCTAGATCTTTGGCAGTAATTTATTGTTTATCATGCATTTGATTGGTAAGGCTTTTGGTCGTATTTATTATCATATACTTGTTTAGTTCATTGTTTTAAAAGACCATTGTGGTCATTTAATCATGTACTTGCTTAAGGTGTGGAGTTAGTTCCACCGAATGTTATGTTAATTGTTTTCTTTTACTCTCTTACTTTATTACATAATTGGTTCCAAACAAAATACCGTAAAGTGGATGGAAATACATTTCCTAGCTTGCACATGATTAATCTAAAGGAAATGGAATTAAATTTTATATACATAATTTTGGTTCCAAACAGACAATTCCATAGAAAATTTGAATTTTATTATTTCGGGAAAGAATAAGATTTCCAACGGCCATTCAATATTCCCAACTTCAGATTTCTACTGGTTCACTGGCCGAGTAAAATTTCTTATGGGGAAGCTCCTGAAGCCTTCTGAACCAGAAATTCTCACAAGTTAAGATCAAATGTACCAAGCTGATGACCACCATTGCTCCTCATGGACAAAGGCTGAAGCATGTCCCAAAAGGACTGGCTGAGACTGGCCTGTTTCTGACAATCCTGAGAGACTGACTGTCCTCCTGATGGACCAGCGCGAACGAGGGGTGGAACTCGTTCGGACGGAGCTACTCGCGGCTGTTGCAGCGGGAATGTGGTACGGACGGCTGAGGGATCATGCTCATTTTTCCTGCCCAGAAAGTGGTGGTCAGGTTGGCCAAGTCGAATATGCCTTGTACTTCTCTTGTTCTGATACCGTAGAGCAGCATTGCTCGTCGCAATTGCATTGGAGTTTCCGGAATGAAGTTCCTGTAAGTAAGTTCTGGTTGCTTGATCCAATCGATTTTTGCTCCCTTCGGATGGACTAGCCAGGAGTGTTGATGACGCGGGTGGAGGCATCAGCTGAGACTTTGAGCTTAAGGAAGCCGGATGGAAGTTAGAGTCTAATGGATTGTGACTCGCTGGTTCAGTCTCATAGTCGTTGTTGCCTCTCAGGATTCCTCCTTTGTCAGCACAATAGAGTCTGCCTTCGATGCCAGTGCTCGACTTTCGTTTTGCATTGGAGATGGGATTGCTGAAGAAGCCGAAATTCTTTTTGCCATCATCAGAACTTACTGCTTTCCCTTTGTTAGGTGCAGAGTTCTTTATGCTCTGATGAGGTTGTCCTTCACCACACCATTCGAAATGCGCATGAACAGAAGGCGGGGCAGGAGACAAGCAATCCTCTTGACTGCCAGAACGAGTCGAAGCAAACGCCAAGCCATTCGGGATTTTGGAGGATGTCCTTTCATGTGATCTCCTATCTGCAGACAGTTCAGGAACCTGATTATGACAGGCCTTATACTGAGCAGGTAGCAAATTAGGAGCCACTGACATGAAATTCGGGGCTTCGCGTGATGCCTCAGGCCTTCTGCTTTTAAATTGGTTCGCCCACTGTATGATGAAGTTCTGGGACAGTTGTGGAACCAGAGTAGAAGGGCTATTGCCAGCTAATATTGGAATCCACTGCACGGATCCTGGAGCTCTCAATTCTGCTAGCTTCTTTTGGGCTATCCTTTGAGCTACCGGTCCAAGGTCCTTGGAAAATCGAATTATACTCTCCTCATAAGCTCCAGGAGGGAAAGGCATCTGCAGAACACACAACATGTAATCAGCTCATAAGGGACTGAGGAAGTACACGATCAGTTCATAAGCTCTACTATGGTGCTTGTTTGTGATTAGTACTGCTGAAACAATGCCACCCTTTTTGTGTCCATTATCGCGACATGTGCATGTTAAATCATCTTACCTGTACTAGCTTCCCCAAGGCGTCGTTGGGATTGAACGAGAAATGCATCTTGTCATCGTCATCCTTATCGCTCTTCGAAACGCTAGCCAGATGCTGATATGTCATGCGTCTATCAGCGCCACGAGGACCTTCTCCCGGCAAGTTTTCTGAGAAAGAGAGGTATTAGCTTTCTTAAACTAAAAGGACAAGTTCTACTGCTAATTTTCTTTAGAAATGAAGGGAGCCACTCTGTTACATGCGTGTGTATTACTTACGAGAAGGACCTCCACTGTGCCTTCCAGTGGAGAACTGACTGAAAAGAAATGGCACAGTAAGCGTCGTCGCAGTTCTTCTGTAATGCGCATTGTTTCTGACGTTGCAAGGTCTAGTAGGCTTCGAGTTGGAGTCTCCGGCTTCGTCGACGAGGGGCTTCTTTCCATTCCGTCTTCTCGTCCTTGAGCATTCCACACGGAAATTCTCCGGCTCCGTATGCAGGTCGTGGAAGACCTTGCGAGCCGATTCGCGTAAAGCTTGAGCCTGATCAGAAAAAAATTATCATTACAAGGTCTTGTACAATCTATGATTACTTACTTCATACACAGTTGTATACTATAGACTATATACCGCCTACCTCTTGGTAGATCATCTTGGTTGGTGCATTGAATGCCATTGCATTGCTTGATATAAGAAAGACGTCTCGCTGCATAAAGAACAGCTTATATCAGCAGCGTTCAAAGACTAAACCATGCGGATCCAGCTCGAGTTTAACGTTCTTCGAAATGTATCACGTGCGGGCAACAACAGGCCACAACGTCAAACCGCTGATACCATGTTAGAATCTTTATATGCAAGTCGAAATCTTAAGACAAGTGGTTCGGAAATCTTGAAGCAAACCTCAAACTGCTCCAAGCTAGTGTACATCCCCTCTTGTAGTTTAGCTCTCATGGTGCCAAAGTCCATTGGCTCTTTGACAAGCTTATAATATCCCTCCACCTTCCCAACAATTCCACCCCATAAACAAGTGTTAGGATCTTTAATAGGTAATAGACACATGTTTAAGTATAAAAACAACAAAAACCCAATTAAGCACTAACCTCACTTGGGTCCACCGGCTGCGCAAATAGTTCCTGGGTGTCCCTCCTGCATCAGGTAGAAATTATTAATAATTTTTTTTACCCATGATTATACCTATCGAAAAATTGTACCATAAACTTTGTTAATTCGGCAATATCTTTTTCCATCAGGCCAATAATAGTACTATTACATGAAAATAATTAACAACATGCATGTGTGTTAAGACCTCTGGAGCAAGTCAAGGATGAACTCGAGTATGCTCTGGTCGGGAATGGAGGGGCCTGCTGGTAGGGAACCTGCATGCACGTAGGTTATATATTAACAAATTAGTCGGTCTAATAAATGTTCGGATTCGAGTTGAATTTGGAAAATAAGTGAACTACATTCTGCATGCAGAGAGCTAAACTAAAAGGCGCCATTACCATGTTGGAAAAACTCGCGTTCGTCCTCCGATTCGTCACCTTCCTGTGAGCATACAAGATAATTGATGTTAAAGGTAATAAAGAAATCAAGATTAGAAGAGAAAAATTTGGATGATTACACCAATAAAAATAATTAAAGTAACCCCACATCACAGACCAAAATATAATTAAAATAATGGTAAATTTACAAAATTTCTAACTCCCCCACAACTTACGAAAAAACTACTACGAAATAATGTATACATCATGGAAAATACACACGGAACAATAATACAGCACCAAGAAAAATAAGAGTCCTAATTGAATTCTGAGTGCATGTCTATCAATATTACCTCTATCAGAAAACACAAGTAATATTCTGAGAAAGCCTCCACCGTAAACTTTGTTTTCATTTGTGAAAATTGAAACAAAAATTCTTTACTCGAACTGGCTCTCATTGATTTTTTTCACTCTCAACACTAAGTCTAACAAAAAAAAAAAAGATTATTGGAATTGCTATGTATCACCTCCCACTACTCCCATATTTATATAGGCTAGAGAACCTACCTCTCACTCTACACTAGCCTCTCCATTTGCCACCTTCCTTTAATCTAGCCATAATTACATATTAATTCGTAATTGGTTTCTCTTGAAAAGATGTGAAATTTTGAAACTCTTAGACCCAGTAGCAAACAATTTGGGAGGTTAACTTAATTTGGACGTGCATGGCTTAATATTAAAAACGACACACAAAGAGGAACACATAACATGGAAAAAAGTGTGAAAACAAGTTGGCAATAATAATGAGAATTGATCTAAACAATAAGAAAATGCGATTTGAATTTTTTTTCGCTCGAGTTATTGAAAACGATATTGTATAAAATAATATCTGATATTGTTCGACTTATAATATTAGAGAACAAAGTTGACAGGGGCAGAAAGGGAAAAGGTAAGATGGGAACCTCGGAATTGGCGGGAGCTTTCCTCTTGCGTCTCCTTTTCTTAATTGCCGTTGGCGGTGACAGATGTTGGGGATTACCATTTTGCCCCTTGTTCGTCTTCTCCTGAAGAGAGAGCAATCGAGCCTTCTCTAGTGCAGATATCCTCGAACTTTTCCTCCTGCACACTGCTGCTTTTTCCAAAGGCATTTTGTTTTTTGTTTTCCTTTCTTATGTTCTACGAAAAAAATATATAATTTCTTTAGTCTGGACCATGTTCGATTTCTAGTTATAATGTGTCTCTCTAGACACTATAAATTAAATTATCGAGATATGGGAGTATAAACGTTTTACATGTATTATGAATTATCAATTATTAGCCTCTATCCTTGAATGGCAATCTTATAATAACAAAAAAATAGTTTACCTTGTATAAACAGATTGTGTGATAATGTCATTTATGTTGGTATATAACTGATGATGATATTGTACATTTACTACAGCTCAAATCGCGTAAACAAAAACACCAAGACATATATAATACACATATATATTTGAAGTATATGTATATATACTAGAAATTTATTTCATAATGAAGGAAAACCAGTTGTAGATAAAACGGACAAAAATGGACTCACAAGGGCCCGCTTATTTTAGAACACAACTGTACAAATAAACCCTGTTCGAAAATAAACATGGTGTGCAAATTAATTATGATTGAATAAATTATTTAAAATGTGATAAAATCGTTTTAATAGGAACGTATTACTCCTGCCTCTTTTACCTACGTTGTCATTAAATAGAAATGATGACATTGCAGTTTAATTCTCTGTGTCGTTTACACGTGAGCTGGATATTTGCATGTAAAAAGAGTAAGCAATTTACTCTTAAAAGATAATATCTATATGTTGGAAATTCATCTGGAATAAAAGAAAATTCAATTTTAAATATAATTAAACAAGAGTGCCACATATTTGACGTGAGCTACTTATGCACAATAAGTTATTTTCTGCCTACATATAAGGTAGTAAATGATCTATCTTTTTGCTCATGTATTTTTCATTTTTGGTATAAACCACCTTATGTATTAAAATCTCACAAAAAAAAATGTGTTTTGTTCTTATCTGCAACTAATGTTTTCAGAAATTTCTCCAGGCTCTTTTTCATCTCATCATACTATAAATGTTCCTAATTTTCTCAACCTTATATCATTTTTTATTGATTTAGTTGAATACAAATAATACAACACGTAAGTGTACATGCATGACCACAACGGACCCAAGAGCCGGATCCGATCTTAATGGACTTTGGATCCTCTTTAAGAAAGAATCCAGATTTGCTCACCTCCTCCCCAAGTAAGTGTGCATGCTTTTTTAATTCATGACCTCATTCTTAAGAAGTAACGCCCACCTTCCATCTATAAGGATCCAGAAAATCCGTATAAAACGTTTCGTTTGGGTCCACATGTGGGCGACCTTCCATCTAAAAGTAAAGTCTAAGCAAAATGCATTAAACCATTACTCTGTTGATATCACAGCGAAGGACTAATCAACTGGAAGACAACTAAACAGCACAATTAAGGGAATGCTTAATGTGCACCTCCTTACGAAAGATCTCGACGATCCGATGTCCATTAGGTGGGTCGAGATTCGACCCATATTCAATCCAGCGAGCATCGGGTCGTGGACTCAAAGTCAAGAACCCGAACTAGGACTCGCCAAGTTGATCGACGGCTCATTTAGTGGAGGCGGAGTCCAGGGACTTGAACCGCACTATCAATCTCGACCAACATTCTAGGTTGTCAATAGCGCGCTATAGCGGCGCTATAGCGGCCGCTATAGCGGAAATCCGACCCACCCGCTATGCTTTTTTTCCCGCTATAGCGCCGCTATAGCGCGAAATAGCGGGAAATAGCGGCCCGCTATGCCATTTTGAGGGGGTCACCGCTATTGCCCGCTATTGCGCTAGTGACTACCTTGCCAACATTCAGTCATGAACATTAGAATATCTGATGAGATGAACAAGGCATAAAAAAAATCAACCAGACTACAAAAATCTGCAAAATCATCAATTTGTATGAGTATTTTTAAAAGAAGTTCATTGTTAATGTCTGTTCCTGTAAATCAAACACGATAGTGACGATATCAAGTAACGAACATGCAACGTAACCAAAAACGCAAGATAAAAACATGGCCAAAAGATGCTGCAGAAGGAATACACATAAGGCAATTACCGCAGAGGAGATTTCCAATGCTTGAACGAAGCTTGCCTTGCAAAGCTGCTAAGACTGCTGTTGCACTGTCAAACAACTCTATTACCTAATATGATCATGCATATGATACGCTGTTTATACTGATGACCTCCCTCGACGCATTTAAATGAAGACGCCGAGCACCCTAGTGGCGTTACAAAATTACGTCGCGTAAGGTGAAAACTTTGCCAAGTGTACGGTAATATAGGCAGAAAAAACTTCGTCATTTAACGTAACGCTAATTAGGTAAAACTTTGTCACAATGCGGCAAAAGAAATTTCAAAAAAGTTGAACTAATAGCACCTGCGCGGTAGACAATTTCACATAATAAACAGGTACACAAACACAGTACACAGAAGTTACCACAAATATCGACATTACGCAATCGCCAAAAGCAGCCAAAATAAGTTCAGGCATGATTACTTATTTCAATATTGCAATAGTCCATAAAACAATATATGCACTTATAATTTTTTGCACATGTTATGCTTAATGATCTCAGAATGAATTAGCTATAAACGGGAATACAGGATCAATTATTTGGCTTTTGGGCCACACTATGCATAAATATACACCACGAACTAAACAAAAAATTGTATCTTCTGTGGCAAGTATATGCAATTCATCGAGAATCAACTCGCAGACAGGAAACTGCCTAATTTACTGTCAATTTTGCATGGGTAAAACATGCATCCGTAGTCTTCAAATGGCTTTTGAAAGTATTAACTGACCATGTTGTGAAGCTTGCTAGGGTCATCCGGCATGTTGTGACCCTTTCCCTTAGCATTGTCCATTTGATCAATAAATAACAGGGCACTTAAAATTCACCTTGAACTCAGCAATTGTATACCGACAGTCATGGAGTGGAGCTGACTTCAGAGGAAGCCAGGTAGAGGTGAAGGTTAATTTCCATGACCATAACGTAATTTATTTAACTGCCGATTCAAGGATATCAATGGTGTTATTTTGTTGTCCCCACAGCTGAGCATATCTCCCAGCCTTGTTCAAAAGAGCCTCATGTGACCCCTGCTCAACTACTTTTCCACTCTCCAGAACTATTATCTGTAAACCAAATCAGCATGGCAAAAGCATGTTACGTTTGTTATGTGAAGACTGGTGATACCATTGACAACTGAAAGGAGTGTGTGACCCGGCAATCCATAGGAGGACAATTGTAACATCAAAGACTTACCTCATCACACTGCATAGCAGTTGTAAGCCTATGAGCAATAAAAACTGAAGTCCGGTTACTAGCTAATGACTTCAATGCACTTAAGATCTCTGCTTCCGTTGTGCTGTCCAGCGCACTTGTAGCCTCGTCACACAGCCTGGAAAATCAAATAGCCTAAGCACCAAGAAAGGATACAGACGTAAAGAAGCACCATGAAGCTAGACACCTTATAGTCGAACATAAATAGGAGTTTTCTTCAAATATGCACTGCAGTTTATATTAGAATATAATTAACAACCAAATCGAAATGACAGAATTTTCCTCAGGGCACATAACCTAACAAAAACCTTGTAATATCACAAGGTACAAAGGATTTGGTAGTTCAACATTATGTTTTCCACATATATATTGGCAGGTGTAGATGAATAAACCACAAACACGGAAATGCTATGACACATTGATGCCGATTTATAGGAATGAGAAGACGAACAAATGGATCTTAACAAAATTTAAAAAAAATGCAAGTGAGATGTAGGTTACAGTAATGGAAGGTGACTTAAAAAATGTTCTTACATAATAGAAGGTGACTTCAAAAACGCTCGAGCCAATGCTACACGCTGTTTCTCGCCACCACTTAACTGCACAGGAAAAAATATAGGTTACTGTAGACTAAAAATTTACTCGGAAAAGGATGCAGAGTAATAGTCATTTGGTAATCTACAATGGATCTCCAAATTTGATGTAAAAAATAGTTTTGCTTTCTGTGCCCCTTGCATCACAGTGCATACTTGATGTAATAAAGTAGTGAACTAATGTCAAAGATTTATGTGCCCCTTGCATGACACGAACAATCATCATTAACAATGTCTTATTTCATGGGTCATGCTTGTTCTTTTGAAACGACCTCAGAACACCAACTTTTCAGACGAGGCAACAAAGAACACAATGTCCAATGGTTCAAGAATGCATGCATAAACATGATTTATGGAGCCAGTCACATGCGAACTTCTGCACCTTTCGGCAATTTGCTTTTGAAGGGAAAATAAAGAAATGCTTTCTCAAACACTACAAAGAAAACTTTGTTGAGGATTGTAAAAATGAATGGTTGTTTCGTTAATTTTACTTTTGCTTGTTAGACCCTCTATTTATTTTTAGGAATAGTAATTAATGTGTCATCTCTCAACAAGTTAACGGTTTTTTCTCCATCGCCGAAAGACTAATATGTTAACAACATGGGGGAGAAATATAACTAAGCTCTCCCTTTTTCATCTTTTCCTGCAGTAGAGTGGAATTGCAGGCTAGGATAATTAGATGGAGCAGTACCATACAGCAGGCACAGGAACAGCTGTTTCACAACCAGAGCGCACCATCTGTTTGCACTAACCTTAAGGCCTCGCTCCCCAACAATAGTAGAATAATCCTGTGGGAACTTCATAATGGTGTCATGAATTGCAGCACGCCGAGCAGCATCATACACCTGGAAGTGACAAGTTATTTCAGTAAATTTTTTTCTTCATAACTAATTCATTAACAAAGAGGAATTAAGATGCATACTTCCTCTTCTGTTGCAGATAAGTTGCCATAATGTATATTATGAAATATTGTATCATTGAAAAGAACCTACACATAGAGTAGCGGTGTCAGGATTTTTCAACTTCAAAACTTGAAACGTCTTTAATTTCTATTTAAAAAAAGGTAGGAATAGAAAGAATGCTTGGTTGATATTACTGTATCCTGTGGGACAACACCAATTGACTTCCGTAGACTATCCAGTCTTATATCTCTTATGTCTTGACCATCAATACTTATCTGTCAAACAAAAAAAAAAGCTAAATGAAAGAGTGTAAACATAAACTGACAAGTTATGTTTCAAAAAAGAAAACTGAAAAGTTGATTGGCATGGTAAATAGAAAGAGCCCTCAGTTCTTACTTTTCCACCTTCAGTGTCGAAAAATCTGAATATTAATCTAAGGATTGTTGACTTTCCTGCAAGCACAGACAGAGCATAAGTACTTGTGCTCAATGGAATGACAACTTTCTACTGCAAATGGAATCATGCAGTTGATTGAGTCTGCTATAGAGGCCCGCATGCATATTGTTAAAGAAAGGCATTATATATTTTTTATCGATAGAAAGGCATGGTACTGATTGTTCATGCTTATTGAAAACGCATTGAATACGTAATGTTTTTCTCCATGTGTAACAAAAATGCAGAAAAAATCTGATAAGCAAGCTTACCACTCCCACTCGTCCCAACGATAGCCACACTTTTTCCTGCCGGTACAACAAAAGATACACCATCAAGAATCTTTCTTTCGTCCACGTAACTGCCACAAGTTTACCAAATGTTAAG
Organism: Hypericum perforatum; assembly: GCA_012979155.1. Taxonomy (NCBI): domain Eukaryota; kingdom Viridiplantae; phylum Streptophyta; class Magnoliopsida; order Malpighiales; family Hypericaceae; genus Hypericum; species Hypericum perforatum. Next base: position 38,184 of record SOPF01019301.1, read on the forward strand.
TAATAAAAGCTTGCAACTGAGATCAGTCATTCAAGTCGTATATATCTCTGGTGCTCATCAAACCGTACAAACAGCCAAAGAACAGAAATCTAACAACTATCAGTCAGTGTAATTAGAGAAGGAGAATTCAACTAATGTAGAGATCTTCGTTGCAAATTTGCACACAAACTTGTCACATGCTAGCAAATGTTTCTTATTGGATTCTATTTTATGGAGCAGAGGCCACTTTCTTGGAACTATCAAATCTTATGACTAAGTAAAAGAATGTGGAGTCAAACCAGGAAGATCAAAGAACTGTTGAATCTGAAAGCAGAAATAGAACAGCTGAAAAAAAATTCATAAAGCACCACCAAAGTCGAGAAAATCAAACCATATGCACATTTGACCAAGTTTGGAGACTAAATAATTGTCACAAAAGTTCCTTTCACATCCTTGGATACATGTACAAACGTACAAAGTACTTCTTAAGCAAGAACAAATGTAACACCCAAATATTCATGGTAAAGCATGCATACAGCAATCAGTGATACAACAGTTCTCAAATAAAATTGCTGCTCTAAGAACTTGATTAGCAATTTAAAAGAAGTGAAGCTTTGTAATTCAAGCAGAGCTAACATGTAAAGCTTATCTGGACATTGAAAGACTGACATACTCAAGACATCTGGCAAGTCAAAGGGGAGAATAATCTTACCTGAAATGCACATTTTCAAACTGAATGCTGCCACCATTCAAATTGAGAGGCTTGGCATCATCTTTATCTCTGATATCTGGCCGCTCCTGATAGACCAATAAAGAGAAATGCTTAATAGCTTTCACAAAGGGAATACATAAATAAAGCTTCAAAACTTGTGATGATTAAAAATAAATCAAAAGGGAAGCACAGAGTTTAATTCCCCTTATTTCTGGACCAGTCACACACTTAAACAACAAGAACATGTATGCCAAAAAATGAATTTGCAATGTACACTGGGAGAGAGAGAGAGAGACACCTATTATCACAAACTATGAGTTTGCTTCTAAGCAAACAAAAACAAAGAAATTGAATTCCAAGGAGGAAAAATGTAGACTTACCTCAAGTAATTGAAACATGGCCTTCATATCAACTAGACTTTGAATGGTCTCTCGATAAACACTGCCGAGGAAATTGAGTGGCAGAGATAATTGGAAAAGAAGTCCATTCACCATCACCTGCATTCATTTATTCGTAAACTTGATCGGTTTACAAAATATCATTTTACACAAATGCCAAACATTATCTAAGAATTTTATCAGAGTAATTACCAAATCACCAACTGTCATCTGACCATTCATAATACCATGTGAACATAACACCATAGCTGTTGAAAGAGCTGTACTAAATATTGCATTCTGGCCGAAATTCAGAAAGGCAAGACTCCTCTGTGTTTTCAGAGCTGCATCTTCGTACCCTATAAGAGCATATCCAGCAACAAGATATCAACACATGTCCAGCTCAACATTCTCAAGGATTTACGTGAACAATATTTCTCCCATTGGGTGAAGCATTTTAAAATCATCAGAGTCAATAGTAAGTTTCATGATCTGAAGACAGCAAAAAAACTGCACACCCGTAATAATAGTTTTAAACAATTCTCCCCAGCTCCAAACCCTGCAAGTCATGAGTCAAGAGGGACAAAGAGCTTCCTAGTTTATAAATAAATTGAGCATAAGAGAACCGAGCTAATCCAATGGTGCTATTAAAAAGAAGAAAAAAAAAGTGGATTTTAAGGAAATAGTTTTATGACTGGACAGCTGTGCAAGACCAATTTTTGGTCAAATGAACACATGACGAATTCAATCTCTTTTGATATCGAATAGCATATGCATTCTTCTAAATTAATTTCCGCAGCATTTGGTTTGCATCTTTAGTCTTATGTGAAAAAGAAACTGGAGCCGCCAAATAGCTGAAGTTTCATGCAAATAAATGTCAGTATATACAAGCTAACTTGTCTTCCCCACATGTAACAACTAAGGATTGAGATGCATGGAAGTCTCAAAGCTGGTGCAGAAGAAAAGCAGTATGTACTAAACGTTTAACTAACACCAAAGAGTTAGGTGTAGGCATGGTCAAGACAAGCAAACATAGAGCAAGAAACTCTCTACACTTGGAAGGCAGTCAAGGCACCAGAATTTCCCTTCCAAAGAACTTCTGACTCGGAGAATAATCAAGAAAACATAAGTATGAACTTTGCTGTGAATACTTTTTTGAGAGGTGTGCATGACTCAATGGGATAGACATGGTCAAATTCGAATTGGCTCCATGGAACAAATGAAAAAAAGGCTCCGAGACACCAAAAAATAGCAGAGCAATAATTATCTACACTTTAAACGTCAAGCTGAAACTTCAGGTGCAAATAAAAGCAGCCTTATGGCGAAATCTACTTACTTCTTAAGAATTCATCATACTGATCAGCTTCATAAACTTCATTATTGAAATATTTGACCGTCTGAATCAAAGGGGAAAACAAGAAGCCTTGATGAGTAAGTGTAAAAGAAATGCTATCCGCACAAGCATTATAAAAAATGGAGTTCATGAAAAAAAAAAGAGATACTGTAAAAGATTTGATAACCTGACCTCATAATTAATTAGTGAATCAATTGCCCTCGTGCTAGCGTCATTATCAGCTTTGTTCATGATCTTTCTAAACTTTGTTCTCCACTGCAAAGGAATTGAAACCAAAATTTTCATCACAAATAGATTCATGAAACCATCTTTAAAAATCAGAAATGACATGTGATGTAACCTGATCCAGTTCAAGTATCCATTTATGATGAGGATAGAGCTCTCAATTAAAGGAAAACAAAAAGCATGCAGCATTAAAGAAACAAACAGGCCCCTCTATTTCTCATGAGTCATCGTTCGCTGATATAGTATTAAGCTGAGTGAATAACCCATACCTGTGTAATAGATAACGTGAAGGCAACATACGCAGCAACTGATAGTGATGTAATCAAAGCAAATGGTGCGCCGAACTTGTATGCCAATATGCCAGACACCATAGATATCTGGAAGATGCAAGTCAAAAATCAGTCAAACATGTTCAACAGCACGGAAGCAAGAGAGTAGATACAAGAAAAGTACTCTCAATCCTCACAGCCTATGATCCGATGGCTGTAAAAGTGGCCACAGCACTCAGAATATGACTAACAGCAGCTTGCAGAATTATAGTGATAAACTTTGAAATCGTGAATAGTTTAAGTAGTTGGAAGATAGAAATACCTCTAAAATGGTCGGTACAATATTAAATACTGTAGAAGAGAGTACAAAATTGATGGCTCGGCTACCACGATCTATAATCCTATTTAATGCACCGGTCTCTCGACTGAAAGAAACACGAAGCAAGAAACAAGGATGACAGCAATAAGAATCGGTTGACATGGCAACTCTTTTCTTCACAGACCATCTTCAATTCGCAAAATAGGGAGAGAGGGGGAGAGAGAGAGAGGGAGAGAGAGAGAGAGAGGGAGAGAGAGAGAGAGAGACAAAACGAGAAGTTCACAAACTAGTACCTGAGGTGAAATCGAAGATCAAGCTCGTGCAAATGTGAAAACACCTAAGGGAGACAAATAAAACAATTACTTTGAAGACGGGTTCCACATCCAAGCATCCACACAAGGTCAGACTAGCAACATACCTTCCTAGAGACCAATCTTATCGTTCGCAGGGAAACCTTGGAGAACACGGCAGTCCTCAATTCTGCCCGTCCAAAAAGCAACCACCATAAAAGCACAACAACTCAGTGACAAAGCAACCACCATAAAAGCACAACAACTCAGTGACAAAGCAACCGAAAAGCTCCATATAACAGAATCTCGTGTTTTACGAAAATACCATTAAATGCTGTGGCACCAGTACGAGCAATGCCATAGCCGATGAGGACAGATGCCGGGGTAGCAAACAACGCGAATCCCAACGGATTGGCAGCCGCGAAAGCCGCCAACGCATCGGGGCTCCCCGTTGTGGCAGTGGTCAACCAGTCAACAGCAAGCTTAAACAGGAACGGGACCTGAACGTTCAATACCTTAGCCCCGACAAGAAACCCTAGCGCCCCGATCACCCGAAGACGGAACTCCAGATTCTCCTTCATCCACAAGTAACCGGCGAGTGTTTTCAGAATCTTCATGTCCGCAACCTGCTTTTGCTCAGCCACCAAGACAGGCGGCTTCTTCTTCTTCGGCCCGTCCGGGGACGCGGAGCTCGTGAACCCCACGCTCCCGCTTAGTGCGCCCAAACGAGGGGCAGAATTGGAAATTCCGCTCCCCGGACGGTGGAAGGGGACGGAGGTTAGGGAGGTCGGGAAGGAAGCGCGGGGTTTGGAACGGAGGAAGGTGGAGAAGCATAGAGAGGGGGCGGCGGCGGTGGAGAAGCGGAGGAGGTCGCGGGACCTCAGGGACTTGGAAGCCGCGGCGGCGGCGGCCAACATCTTCGTTTGAGCAATTCTCCGATTTTTTTTTTGGTTAATTTTCTTTGTTTTTTTTAATTGTTATTAGAGGTGGATTCGGGTCAGGGTCCGGGTCGCGGCGGGTCTCGCTCTCTGGTGTGTCGGCGTTTTCTCGGTTGTTTTAAGAAGAAGAGAAGAGGTTGTCTGTGTACCTGGCTGCTTTCGTGGATCAGATTCCGACATGTCAACGCAATAGACTAAGCTTAGTTGAACAGGTTGAGTAGAACTAAGATTGTTTGTTTGTTCAAGAATTCCACTTTAATATGGACTCGAATTCGAATTTTTTAGAATACATATTGCTTATAAAAATTCATCCAAAAAGTTTTATAATTCTAAAAATACTAAAATATGAAACAAAAATATTAAATTTGAATATAATTATGAATTAATTAAAAAAACTAAAATATGAAATAACAAAAATATAATCAATCAAATATTTATATAATATTACATATCTTTTTGTCAAGTTACGTAATTATATAAAAATACATAATTTTTGCCAAATTATATAAATACATAAAATTACATAAGTACATAATTACATAATTTTTGTCAAATTACATAATTAGAAAATTATATAAAATTATAGAAAAATAAAATAAAGAAAAAGTGTTCTTAATAAAAAAAATAGATGAGCAAAAAAATAAGAAGGGATCGATCCAATGTGTCACGTAGACAGAAGCACTGCGAGGTTCTACGCTCCTTTAATATGTGGAAGCATGACGCATATGTTCTCCTCGATGATTGATGCGTTCATTGCACGTGCTAATAACATGGCGTGATGACCCATTCACTACGGGTGGTCTAATCGGTTGGGCTAAAATTCTGTTAAATAGAAATATATATTATCAACTGTATTTTAGTATTAAAGTGGAAAATAATTATAAATATTATGCAATTTATTGCAAAAATTATAATATACAAACATCAAAATTATAATTTAATCACCTAAAAATTTAAAATTATATTTTTTTCAATAATATCTTTCCAGTCGATCCACTTATGAAAATTTGGCATGTTCAATCAGTTGAAACCAGTGATTAATGCCTTTGATCACTAATTAAGCTGTATCTTTGGTTAAACGGTGTCTTTGGTTTATGTTGAAAATTGATCCAAGGTTATCTGAAATTGCAGTCTAACTCGTCGGACTCCATTTTAATAAACGAATGATTATACATCTAAGGATAGGAATTGCCAAGATTCGAGAAACTTAATACCAGGAAGGTTTTCTGAATTCTGCCCAACGTTGCAATATGACAATTCTGAGTTATTCGTACTATGAGCATAACTAATTACGCAGAGCTCAAACGTATGGTCTGGATTTTATTTTCTGTTTATGGGATGAAAATGACTAGGATGAAATTTGGTTTAGCATAAATTTTGCTAAATCATTCGTATTTCACTGAATCATTGAGAATTATTCACATTAATCGATCACCTTTTATCTCCTGAAAAAGGGAATACGATTTGGTATTAAAATGTAAAATTGCCGGCACACGTACGTACGGGCGAACACATCAAAACAGAAGAGAAATGGATCAGCTTTGAAGCAAATACATAAGCTCTTTTTGGTTGGGTTGGTTGGCAATTAAGTACCTCTGATTAAGATGGATTGGGTTTGTCTGATGGGCAAATGTGATGATAGCTTTAATTTTGACATTTATGTGCTATTAATTTTTTTGCCTTTGAAATTAGTGAACTTTTGTGTTTTAGCTTTTGCAAATCGATGTAATCTTGTTTTTTTTAAAAAAAAAAAATTGATGTGTTGTTATCTTTGACTTGAATAAGGATTTTTTTTTTTAAATGTGTCAGCTCAATTGTTTCCTTTTCATAATATTGGACGTTGACCATTTTCTATATGTATCGTAAATTAGACATCTGAACTTAGTAAAACTTATATATTTGTGTTCTTGTTTGGAGTGATATTTGAATCCAAATAGAGGAAAAAATTAAACGAGTGTGCAAAATATCTATATTTATTTTCTTATCTGGTTTCTCCACCATACAAACAAGGCAAGTGAAACTCCCTACTTGATAGTCCTTCCAATGGAACATTTCTTTCACCAAACAAAAGCTATCCAGCCAGCTTGTCCCTTCCCAAACCAAATGGCAACAACATGCTCCCACTACATGGTGGGATCATCACCACCTGCCTTCTCCAGGCCCCACCACCACCTTCCGACGAGCTTCTGCCCGTCGAAGGGAGACCAACGATGGGGCGTGACCAAGACCAGCAACTTGATCACGAGGAGGAACAAGGTTGGGGCCAGTATAGGGGACTACATTGGAGGTGACCTGTTGAAGTTCGATCTGGGGAAGTGGCTGTCTGATGTGGAGGAGCACAAAGCACTTGCTATATACCCTCCTCACGAGGGTGGTTACGAGGGTCGTTACTTAACCCGCCTTAGGTACCAAGGCTACTACTTCCTCGACGTATCAGCCCGTGGCCTCGGCGATCCTGAGACCACACTTTTGAAAGACCACCCCATTTGCCCTGTAAGTTTTCGGCATCTCCGCTAATTTAGTCTCGAGTACTATCAGAATCCCACGTGGGAGAGGATATGATCTTGTCGTCGAAAATAACTCACTTCCTGATCTCCGTCACTTTTGGTCACTACGAATGATAGGCTCATCTTGGGAAGCAGCCTATTGCAAGGTGGTATTATCCTCCAGAGGTGGACTATAGACTTGCTGCACTACCTCCTGGCGCCAAAGGACTAGTGGTGTGGGTTATTGAAGCTAAGGTATGTTGTCTAATTTGTGTGATCTTTCTTATCAACTTTGAGATGCCATTAAACACATGATCACGTCGTCGAGTTGCTGTTAATCGACGGTGCACTGCCTTTCCTGCAGGTTCTTTCAAAAGCCGAACTGCAGTTTCTCGCTCTGCTGCCCTCACTTCGGCCAAACGTCAGGGTCATTGCAGAGTGTGGGAATTGGTAAGCGCCGGTTCGTTCAACTTCGTCCACATAAAAGCTTATGTTTCCTCAAGTTGCTATCATTGAACATCCTGACTCAATGCAGGAGAAAGTTCGTCTGGAAGCCACTTAAAGAAATTGCAGGGTTAACTCCAGAGGAAGCAGCTGCATGATCACATACTTTTGAACCCTGGGATTGGAAACCAAGATGAACTAACAATCATATATTCCAGCCCGAATGGTCTCATCTGAAGCATCAAAGGAAGAGTAGAAGAAAGTGAAGACATAAATCCATTTCAACCTAGAACTCTGTACATCAGTAATATGGAAAAATGTTCATTCATTGACCTTCCTGCAAAAAAGATCCTATTGATACAAATGTGGATATGGTCTCTGAACTTTTTACTGCCTAGATAACTTCTATATATAAATGCTAACTACTAAACATTTTATAAACAACTCAAGCCAACTGTGACTGACGACACCTCGTGCTAAACTTCAATCGCTAGATTCTCTACAACAATATATCTCATGGGACGTGATACATGGTTACTTTGGGTTCCTAATAGAGCAGGTAATGTCAGAATCCTCTAGTAAGTTATGACCTTCATATCAACAAAGCATTAAACCCTAGGAGCACCTAAATCTTCCTCTTCCCACGTCTACGGTTGTCTAGTTCAACTAGCCTCGATGATGGTGGTGCGGGTTGTGGAGCTGATAAACCTACAGACTCGGGAATGTCAAGATTCACTCTCATGGACTGGCTCTCCATAGCACGCTTCATGTCCATCTCGTTAAATTGCTCAACTTCAAGCCTAACCTTGTCAATCTGCACAGGGAAAATTGAAAGAAAAAAAAAAGAGAGAGGCGGCATGAGCATCAGTAAAGTGTGCCATGGACGCCCAGAAAGGCTGTGGTCATAATATGCTGTTTTCTTTTTTGCAAATTGCAGAAAACAAAGTCCTCTACCAGCTCAAGGTGATGAATAGACGAATATGCATCTGCCAATCTCTTTTGTAGCTCATCCTCCTTTTTCTTCCTAAACTCCTCGTTCTCCATTTCACTACCAGCTTCTCCCAGTCCTTGGTACAAAGCTGCAAAAGTAGCAATCGACATGAGATTCGGTTGATGTGAAGAAGTAACATGCCAAAGGCAAGTAAAAGTTTTAGAAGAAGCAACTTGACTGGTTGTCAGAGATTAAAACAGCAGTTTCTCTCGATGACATCCACAAATCATTTTCAAAACTTCCTCCATCTTAACTTGTTCCTTCCCCAACCATAATTAACGAGGTTAAATCAATAATTCATCCCCAACAGTGATAGATAGACTAAGTGCCATCTAAAGCTAAACCTCAAACACGAGCACACATACTTGCTGCAGATCTAATTAAAGAATAATTTCAATTTTTTATGCAACTGGTGGACCCAAAAGTACCATGGTTCAATGAGTTGAGAATGAATACCTGTCAAAACAGAAAGCACCCAGATCTGAGTTGGCACATCATTGAGCTTCTTTGCCAAGGTAAGAGACGATCTTAAGATCTCTCTAGCCTGCACAGTATCATGCAGAGAAAGCGCTAGATGCCCAAGCACAGTGAGAAACTGTGCAATAAGTTGAAGGTTCCCCATGCTATTGTGCGCAATCTGTAAGCCCTTAGCCAGCCTTGATCTGCATTTTTTTATTTCACTTTAGCACATTGACTAGTGATTCCTGTCATTGGGCTATTAAGCAAATAAATTTGTTTCCCTTAATAACCAAGAGGCTCTAATCTAACTTGCTAGGATAGACTTTATGAAGAAATGGCCTCCATTTTTTTCTGATAGTGTCGTGAAGAAGGGATGTACCTAGCTTCTTCATAATCTTCTTGTCTCATCAACAGAAGGCCATAAGTAAAAAGGACACTTGCTTGCTCCCGCATTCCAACAAAAGAATCCTTCATTCTATAAATAGGTCCAATCAAATCAAGCGCCTGCACTCCCCCACCATTAACACTATAAGAAAGCTAGTCTCCAACATACATGCATAATAGGATATGAACGAAGTAATATAGTTCAAGAGAACGAAATATTGTACCTGTGCTGAAGATTCAGCGTCACCAAGGCAGAAGAAAGAGACAGCTGCATAAACTTGACACGTAGCTTGTGTTGATTTGCTCTCTGTCAACTGAACAAGCAGCATAGATAGCCATCCAACAAGAACTCCAATTATTTTTAGAAGATAATCACTCAGGTGAACAGTGTGCAATTAGAGTTTAAGCAGGGAACCATTACCGGAACAAAAATAGTAAGAGTTCCGAAATTGATTATTGACGGAAGTGGTTACCTTTGCTGCTTCAATGTAATGAAAAGCTGCTTCACTGTAACAGCAAACGGAGTGAGAGTACTGCCCTCTCAGCATCTCAATAACGCTCTCAAAGGCCTGCAATATTGTAGGAAAGCGGAGGAACCAGTCTTTCATGTGCACCAGGGCCTGTCAATTCAGAGATGTTAGTCGGCTAAAGTGTTTGCCACTCTACCTGTCATAACACAACCATCTAGATGAGTCAATCCAATTGGAACAAGACCGGGCTCAACAATTACAGTCCAACAATCTGCAGGCTTGAAAGGTTTGGCAAGCATGACAAGAGAAAAAATATTTAAGTGGCAGCAATCGACCTTTTTGCATATTTGACTAAGGAATTTTCTCCATAACATTTTTTTGGGTCATGCTCAAGGGTGACATTGACATAAGATCAAAAGGGGATATAAGACATTCGATGGTATAACAGAAACATAATCCATGCTAATATGAAACCATACAGGAACAGCTGCACTGTACACCTAATACCTCTTGAGCTTCAACAAACTCTGAACGTGTGAGCTCAACAGCAACTTTGTTTTCAAGGAACTGCATCAGCAGCATTAAGTACACTCCAGCAATCCAAATAGTAGAATGTGGAAGATCTCCTTCTGCAAAATTAAGCTGTGATGTAAATCTAGTTTAGTTGCTTCAAATATAATGACAATCACATCATCGGGAAATAGGAACAACCTTTGGTAGCATCCGTTATTCCCAGCTTAGCCAACTCAGCTGCAAGAACTACAACTAATCAGTGGACTGATTACTGCCCATAAAAGTAGATAGTACTTAAAATCTAATACATCTAAGAATTCGCCCCGTTGCTTGCTCAAGTACTATAGTTAATAAATTGGACTGTTACAGTGAAATTATGATGAGCAGAGAACAAAATCATGGTGAAAAAGCTTTTCCCTGTCCAGCAAAAGATCAGATGGCAAATTCAAGTCCATACAAGTATTAATATAGAACTTAACAAGCTTCTTCTATGAAGGTTAGTTACAACAGCCAAATTCAGGTGGTCAACAAACATTGAACAGGACTTATTGATGCAGTAAACATTCAAAACTTTTATGTCATATTGGCGAAAGAGATCAGTAATTATCACCTTGAATTGTTTGCATTCCAGACTGAATTCGTTTCGCGCAGTCCTTAAAAAGTCCTCTAGGACGTCCAAATATGGCCATCATCAGATCAACCAAAGCATAGATGGCACTTTTAGGTAGCCACTCCCCATTGAGAGGAGGTGGTGCCAAAACAAGCTTATCTTGCCATTCTCGTCTGACATTGCTGAAGTAGGCAGGTTCGACAGGCTTATCGCCAGAGAAAGTCCACCTAGTCATACTTGATAATTGTCCCTGAATTTGAGCATGCTTGTCGGTCAGCAATGACCTCTCCCTGTGGGGTAGGTCCACTCTTGAAAGACTTTGGTTCAAAGCATTAATTTCGTCTAGCAATCTTTCAATTTCCTTCGTCTTCTGTATGTCAGCCTTCATAGCAGTATCCAACTTTTCCACGTGTTGAGTGGCATTCTTGTAATCACAAATTCGAAGTTGGTAGAATACATGTAGCAGTTCACTATAGAACAGCAAGCCCAAACAATGCTCTCTCTTCACACCAAAAAAGCACGCACCCGAATTGTATGTCAGAGGCAGCATCATGCCTAATCACAGAATTCTAGATGGAGCTAAAAGTAATCATTAACCAAAAACTTACTGTGTCAGGACCCATCGACTCCCAAAGCCCATCGCACCTACGAAGAGCACTCTGAACCAAACTGTCCTCGCACCACTGCATCAAGTGAACATGAAGCACAGAAGTTGCAAAGAACATCTGAACAAAACCCACAAACCATGTCGGTTCCACAAAAGTCCATCAGCACATACAGAAAAACAAACCACCATAGTATACGAACCGAAGATCAAAGCGAAACCTGCAATTCGGAATACGAGAGTTGGGTAGCACAAACATAGCCAGACTCCAGAGCCTCAACTGCGGACTGATAATCTCCCTCGAGAATCAATACGCTCGCCAGCTGCGAGTTGAAGTTGCAACTCCACAACATGACTGATGCACTTTTTTCCCATTCCAACAAACAAGAATTAAACTTTCTCATCAATTGCACAACAAAAATAAAAACCCACCAGCCCAGTTTCCCCCACAACAAAGCAAATGTGAAAGCCAAATTCTACCACCCCAGTTCAACTTTTTTTTTCTTAGAAATAGAGGGACAAGCCCGGATATATAAATACAAAAATAAAAACACAATTACATCCTAAATAAACATCATACCCGCAACCCACCCTCTCAACTGAAGATCCCCTCTAGCTCATCATTGTGATGACTACTACTACTATATGACGTGAAATCCTTCCTTCCGAGGTTGCGGCCACTAGCCTCGACTAGCAAGACATTTTCCTAGCTTAACCAGAGTTCTCAAAGTCCGAGCCCTCGGGATACAACTGTCATTGCTTAAAATAAAAGCGAACCCAATTCAGAGAACCCTTAGAAGAATCAAACTATCTCATCAATAACGCAACAAAATCGAAAACCCACCACCCCAATTCCCCCCACACAACAAACCAAACCCGAAGTCCAATTCTTGCCTAACCAGACAGAGCTCGAACACAAAAACACGAACAAGGGAAACATCATACTCTTGGTGTTGTAGGGAGTCGGAGGAGGAGGCGAGGTGGAGGCCCTTGAGGAGAATCTGCTTCTGGAGCGAGACGGCGCCAACGAGGAGGTAGCACTGGCTGAGCAAGCTGAAGGTGCGGAACTTGAGGTCGAGACAAGAGGGGACCGAGTTGAGGAGGAGGTGGGCCCGCTCGAGGTGGGACTTGGCGTGGCTGACGTTGTGGGAGTGCCGCAGGAGGAGGGAGGCGATCCGGAGCCGGGTCTTGACCTCAACGATGGGGAGGAAGGACACGTGGCTTTGGCAGAGAGCCTCCAGGCATTTGATGGCTTTTCCTATCTCGGTTCTCCCCTCGTGGTACTCGGCCAGGCCCCATAGCCCCTCCGCCACCGACTCCATTGAAGGTACGGGTGCTTCTGGTCTGGTCGTAACGGCGGGGGGTTCGGGTCCGGTCCGGCGTCTCCGATCTCTATCTTGGCGTTTGGGAGAAAGAGAGCTTTTTGACGTTGTTTTGACTTGGAAGAACTGAGAAGTGTTTTTAGGCTTTTTTTTTTACTTTTAATTAAATGTCATTTACCCTATTATAAATCAGGTACAAGTTTATTTTAAGGATAAATTACATCTGATCCCTCTAGTTTGGTGTATTTAACGTTGATCCCTTGTAATTCGTAAATCGATTAAAAAATCCTCTCAGTTTGGACAATTTAATTCAGCTCGTTCCGACGTATTTCTCCAACAAGGCACGAAAAATGACACATATATTCTTCTATTAAAAAAACACTCTCTATTATCTTCCTCCTTCCTCATCCTCCTTTCTCCTCCTCCAGCGTCCTCATCCTCCTTCTCTTCCTCAGTTCCTCCCTGCTCCTCCTCCTCCTCCCCAAATAACAAAAACTCTTTTCTCTTTCAGCTCCAACAATTCAACACTAATAATCCCAAAGAACTCGAATTCCCAATCGAGCCATAAACCCGAGTTCTTAATCCACCATGGACCAAATTAGGAAATTCATGAGGAAATCTAGTTGTTGCACCATACATGGTAGGGGCGGGGAATTCGTGCACCTACAGGTTAAACAATGACGGGATGAGACCACCCAAAGCAGCAGAGAGAGTAAGTTCCCAAACATAGCTGATGCAATCGGTGCAAACCCTCCAAAACCACCTAAACCCCATGAGGAGCGAAATTTGGCTCTATGGCAGGAGGAAGAGGAGCCATATCGGGTCTCTGCCCCATCGGATGGTTAGAAATGTTGACGCCCGGAACAGACTTCGATCTCGGGTCGGTCGGCATCTTCCCCCTTATCGTACAACAGAACCAACTTCTCCTCTTCGACCAACGCCTTACAAACGGGGCATCCCCAAACCCACCCGCCATCTCTGTCCAAAACCACCAGCCCCTCCCTATAACCAAAATCATACCATAGAATTCGAAAATTACACCTCGAAACAAGTCAGTGTTGGGAAAAATTCAACCCCTAGTGCCAATTTGATTCAATCAGAAGCTGAAATGCGAGGATCGACCAATCTCATAACACAGCAAGAAAAAAAGGAATAAAATTCAGAATTAGAAACGACTGACCTTAAATTGTGTAAATATAACAATGAAATTAAAAATTCAGACTGACCGATTTAAAGAACTCGTTCAAGATGGGGTTCGAAAGGGGGAGAGGAAAGAAGGAGGAGGAGGACGGAGGAGGAGAAGGGAGAAGATTTTTTTTTGTTTTTTAGCATAAGGGTATTTTTGTCATTTTCCCTGCCTCCTCGTCAGAGAAATATTCCGATTCCGGCGTGAGGGGCTCAATCGTATAAATTGTCCAAACTGAGAGGGTTGTTTAATCGATTTGCGAATTACATAGGGATCAGCGTTAAATACATCAAACTAGAGAGGGCTGGATGTAATTTATCCTAAATCAATGCATCAGTGTTAGATGCCAAGACTTTTTATTTCATGTTAATTTTTTTTTAATTTAGATAACTACAATTATCAATTTTATAGTAACTTGAATGTAGAATTATTTTTTCACATATGTATGTAGCAATAAAAAACTCAACTTTATCGATTCAAATATAAAGATCTTTTATAAGATAATTTTTTCGGAGATTTTGACCTAGTAATATATCTACGCGTGATAATCCGGACTAACATTTCAAGTGACAAAGATATGAATCATGGAACTCATGGTTTTACTGAAATAGCTTGTTGTTAAATTTTGTTTCAGATTATATATTATATCGTTTATTAGTTTTTATAATTTTCATGTTATTTTAAATTTTAGCGTTTCTGAATTTTTATTTTTTATTTCCATGCAATCTAATCGGTAGAAGTTGCGAATCTTGTGGAAGCAAAAAAGTACTTGGCAATTAACACCGATCCCTCCGTATTATGAACCCACCATTTTGACAATGTCATTTCTCCTAATACATTGCATGTAAGAAAACCAAACAGACAACCTAACAGAGGAGACAGAACCTTGGAGAACAAGAAACAGGTACAACAGATCAGACTTGTCTAATTCCCTCCTGCTGATTTGTCTGTCTCACCCGACCGGGGAGGGGGAGGACCGCGGATACAACGATAATGGATGGCGCGGATGACTCAACGTGGGTTCATGAGATCGAGAAGGTGGATGTGAATGTCAGTGGTCACCATGATCATGATCCGGACTCTTCCAGCTCTTCTGATTCTGAGATATTTTACAACTATGCCAAGGTTCATGGCAAGAACCGGCTTTTCGGCCGCCAGAGGCCTATCCACCTTGTCCTTGGTGGTGGAAAATGTAAAATCTCTTTGGACTAGTTATTACAATTATCATTTTTTCGGTTGGTGTTTATTCGCAACGTTCTGATCTATGGTTATGCATGGCTCTTGCTCTTTCTTCGGTTTCTTTCTTCAAGTTCTGATTGCAGGTTTTTTCATGTTTCAGGTGCTGACATACTGCTATGGAGAAAGAAGAAGATGTCTGGATCCCTATTTGCAGGTGGAACCTTCATATGGCTTCTCTTCCAATGGATTGGTTATCACTTGTTAACCTTCATTTGTCACTTTCTAATACTGTTGTTGACGACATTGTTCGCGTGGTCCTACTTTTCGGCCTATATCAATATGTGAGTTCAACTCAACCTTCCATGCCAATTCATTCTGCACGCTATGCATAGTGTTCCTTATTTCTGGGAAATCGTGGTACTAACAGAAGAATCCCTGTCCTTCGATAGACCACCGCCGGAGTTCGACAAGGTGGAGATTCCTGAAGATATGCTCGTGAATATCCTCATAGTGTCAAGGCGACAAATTAACAAGGCATGTGTAACCTTCAGGGAAGTAGCCTCAGGGGGGAGCCTGAAGAAATTTCTCCAGGTAATCAGCATTGCTCCTTAACATCACTCTTGCTCATCATACAAAAAGATTGCTGCTGGATCTGCTTGAGTATCGAACATTTATTCGATCATATTCAACATAGCTCCAGGTAGTACTATGGAAGATATCGAGATTTTTGGAACTCGTAATGTAAGAACCGAATTTGTGTCATTGCAGCTGATTGTGAGCTTGTGGGCTATCTCTGTTGTTGGCAGTTGGTTCAGCTTTCTGACCCTGTTCTACTTATGTAAGTTCATACACTAAAACCAAGTAACTAACTCTTTAAAGTTTCATCTCCACCATCTACTATGACACATTTAGACCCTTCTCATCCATTAGAAGGAATAGTGGACAATCATGTGAACAAGTCAAGTAGTCTTCATTTGATCGCATTGATACGCCAGGAAATGTAGAATCCTAACACTGCCTGAGCTGCCTACTATACATTCCTGAAAATTGTTGGCTAGACGAGGTTCCTAACGCACCGATATGGTTGATGCAGTGTTCGCGCCAGTACTCACGGTGCCAGCGCTCTACGAGAGAAACGAGGACATGGTGGATGCCTATGCAGAGAGGTTGTTGGTTGAGATAAAGAAGCAGTTGGCAGTTGTGGACGAGAAAGTTATCCAAAAGCTGCCAATATTGTCTTCTCAGAAAAGCAAAAAGCTGCACTAAGCAACAACCTGATCAAGTATTCGATACTGCATTGGGTTTTTTGTTTTGACCGAGCTTTGTAGAGGCCGGGGTTAGTTATATTACTTGTTGATGTTAGTGTTGCTTCCAAGAGGTTGAACTCGAGACTTTGCCACCCATTTGGAAAGGGGCTGAACAAAGCATGATGAACTCGTTATCCCACACTGATCGTACTATTTGATTGAAGAGCTTGCGGGAATTCTGCAGTCTTCAAATTTCCAATGATACCAAGTGCTACTTCGAAGTTAAATCTCAAATCTCTGACGACTCGCTCAAAGCTAAGTATGTAATGGCGCGGCTTAAGCTGCCATCTGCTAGTTGAAAACAGTAATCCTCACTAACAAGTAATAGCGGAAAACAGTGGCACAAAAATATACACGAAGATCACTCTACACTGATGATTCCTTTGTTTGAGGAGGCAGAAATGCTTCCCACCATCCAGGTTCGTACTTGGTATAGGGTGCCACCCATTTGTCTGGCTTCTCAAACTCCACTTTGGTAGGATTAAATGCCAATGCTTCTTCAAGTGAGTCGGCTTCATAGCTTCCAGATAAAACCCGGTCTAATCTCAATTTCATGAATCTGCATGCACACATCAGAAGGAGCAGAACATCTAAGTTATGATTACTAGAATAATATGTAGCAATTGTTCCATGATACGGCAACTTGCAGCAGACAATGGAATGTTCAAGATTTTCTGGCTTAATAATCTTTGCGAAAGAAACAAGCTTAATAATCCCGTTACCATCATGGCAACGAGATATTTGGACATGCTATAACTCTTCACAAGGAAATCCCAGGAGTGAACATCCAACCAAAGGCAACAACTGTCAATCATGACAGGTAGAGGAAGGGCTATGTTGTACCACCCCAATTAGCTATATTATTAACATCTCCTAGCCTGTTTGATCTATACCAAATACAGAGAGCATAGAAGTAGGAAGGCAAAGACAATAAAAATAAAGGAGTTTTTAGATTCTTACGTTATCCATGGGCCATTAGTCGAAACAAGAGCAACAGCTGGTCGCTTCAACCTTTTTGTGATGTTAGGGAACTTGTCCAAGAACTTGGGCTCGATGACAAGCCAAAAGTCCTGTTCCATGTTGCGCTCTCCAAAGAGTCGTAGCCTTTCAGACATTTGCTCCTGGAAATGCTCCTCTTCGTCCAACATGAACTTCGCATTGGCCACAACAAAGTAATACTTCTTAGCTTGTTGCTGCAGAGGCGGTGAAGTAAATACAGTCAAATGTCAGATCATAACATGCTAGAGGCAAGTTACCAAACATGTTTCCTATATAATCACCAATTCATCTGTAAGGTTAGAGCATTTTTAAATAAGGTGCAATGCAAAAGATGTTGAAGTGCTTGATGAACAACTGTTCATAGGTTACTGCAGTTTTCAACTTGTTGCAAGTCGCGCATTAAAAATAGTGTATGATGGGCAAAATCTGTAAGCCAAAGACTTCAACTCATGAGCTTAACCTTAGGATAGAATGAGATGACTCTAACATGGAATCACAACCAAGGCGTGATCGTGAGACCCAAGACTCAATCAAGGTGGACCTCAACCCAGCGTCGGCTAAACAGGCTTCGGCTTGTCTGATCCGGGAAGTTCCAAGAAGCTCCACATTGGAACGCAGGGTGTAGTTAGAATTGTGTTTAACCATTGGGGTAACATACAACATATGGACTAGCTCCTACAAGTGGCATGCTTCAAGACCTTCCTCCAAAACTTTACACCTTGAAATAACCACAGGGTACAAGTGTTGGAGAGTATCCCACATAGAAAGTTGCAAGTGACCTGCGCTGATTCATAAGATGGGAAGATCCACCTACTCACCCCCTTAAAGTTTGTTTTGGGTAGGATACGGAAATTTCTGTAACCGTCTAACCGAGTCCACCTATCCAACTCCATCCACAACATGCATGAACCCTAAGTTGAGCTAATGGAGGAGACAACAATGCGTCTTATCCCGAACCTCAAATGACAAAAGAACAAAGACCCATTTCCTAAAACTCTAGAGGGAGCAGCAGGAAACCATAAAGACACAAACTTTCCTTATAATTTGCAAAAAAAGAGGTACTTTTGGTACGCTGTAAAGAATCCTCAAAAAGATAAAAATTTATATTTAGAACCTCATTAGGAGGAGGAGGAGGAGGAGAAGAGGCGCTGAGCTGGTCGGACTCCACAGCGGAAGCAAAGGTCTTGAAAGAGGAAATGCCTCTGTTAGCCACCGAGAGGTTCAATGGCTGCAACCCCTTGAAGCTGGTCAAGTTGGAGGAGAAGCCATTAGTGGTGAGCTTAACATTTGGATGTTGGGTGGTGCTTGCCACCACCTTGGCCATGGCAGCTGATGACCCTATTGCTAAGCTTATCATGTTTCCTTTATCCTTTTAACTATGATTTTTGGTGTGTGATTTAAATTTAATACTTTAAAGGTTTGGTACTGATGTAAAATGTCTTAGCTTGGGGGAGGAAGGATTCTAGAGAGAGAGAGAGAGAGGCATGGGTGTGTTGTAATAAATAAGAAGATTTTATGGGACAACCTTATCCCTGGTCTATCTGGTATCCGTTACAAGATTACCTTGTTTGTATTGGTCAAGAGTTTATTAAGAGAATCACAATCTAGCCCCTTGTTCCCTCCAATTACACAAGAACCAAGGATGAAATGAAAGAAAAAAAAAGTTGTTCTATCTTAATCAAAGATTTGGAAAAAAATTACATCTAATAAATAAAGGACATCAAATTCATCTTTTCATCCAATACTAAGACTTGACTTCTAATGTGTGTTTTGCTCGGTTCTGTATAATTCATCTCTCCAAAACCATCTGCCTTGCCCACTGGTTTTGTTGCGGCCTTGTGGGCGATCTCCTAACGAACACATCACATACATTTCCATTTGAAAACATGTATCTTCTTTGTTAGCTTTCGGATCTGTCATGCCACAAAAACAGTACAAATACAAGTTAATCCTATAAAATCCAATGTTACTTGGTGGGAGACTCTAAATAAACATCTGAATTATCACTGATTAATTCGAATAAGGTGGATTAACACTAGTTCATGAGTCGGGAGTAAGCAATAAGATATCCATTCTCCATGTCTTTGACAGACAAAAGGAAGGGTTGTGAGCTAAACAGAACTGAACTATTAACTACGTGCATCTGGTTTATTGACAGATAATGAGGCCTCTGCTAGTAAAACTAGTTCTTTAATCAATAAACCTTTACTCTTTTTTTTTTATCAACCATGTTTCTCAATGAAGCCTATATAGTATGTTTCTGATCAATCACGTTAAGAGTGACCGCCTACACGGGACTGTAAAAAAATCTTTTACTATTAATAACGAGTATTGATCAGGTGATAAAAGGATTGAATTCTCTATCAAGTAAAGTTTTGAGTTCAAACCTCATGAAACAGAGCAGACAATGTAGGGCCTACTGCCCGCTCGTTTTGTAATTTGTCATTACTCGTGATATGATAGCGGATACTAGGATGTGTTCAATAGATATCGTCGACTATTGGGTTGCACTGAGAAACAAGAGAAATGGTTGTCCTCTAGCTCAAGCTGTGATGGTCAACCCAGACCAGTTTCAATGATGATAATCTGTCACCAAAAGTCTCTGCAAGAGCAAATCCCCTCTCTGAAGTGATGGAAACGGTTGGAGTCCCTAACAATGATTTCCCTCTCAGTGATGACAGATATGAGCTTGGTTGCAGTGTGGCAATCACCACAGATACGCAAGTTCTTGAATATCCTGATTGTACTTTTTGGAGGAGTGCATATTAATCCATAAGCAATTGCCAACCTCTCACTATGGTTCATAAGTATCTGCTCTTTCTCATCTTCCTCTATGTCGTGTAACACATAACTGAAGTCCGCTGCATAACCGATAGCCTTCATTCTTCCTGTAATTTCAAGTAACTTCTCTTGTATGTGAAAATCCTTGGGATGATTTCGATTCCCTGTATAGAAGATATCCACATTGTTCTTCACTTCAATCGAGCTCCACCCAGGATTCTTTCTCAAGCCTCGAATCCTGGCCAGCGACCTCAAATCGTTGGATCCCATCCATTTCCCTATGTTCGCGTAGATATTTGACACAAGAATATAGTAGCCAACATTCGCAGGATCTACTTCAAGCAAGTGATCCGAAGCGTACTTGCCTAGGTCGATGTTTCCATGTATTCTGCAAGCTCCAAGAAGTGCACCCCATACAGAAGCATCAGGCTTCACTGGCATATCCTTGATAAAGTTAAATGCCACTTCTAAATGCCCAGCTCTGCTATATAAATCTACCATGCAGCAAAAATGTTTCAAATGTGGTCTAATTCCATATTCTTCCTGCATTACACGGAAGCACCGCTCACCATCAGCGATCAGACCAGAATGGCTACATGCTGATAATAGAGATAGAAAAGTAACTTCATCTGGCATAACTTCGTAGGCTCGCATTTCCTTGAAGATCTGCAGGGCATTCTCACCAAGGCCGTTGACTCCATGACAAGATAACAGCGCGTTCCAAGGAATCGAGCTACATTTAGACAGTTGGTCGAACACTGACGTTGCGTCATCTATTTTCCCACATTTTCCATACATGTCTATGAGGCATGTACTGACAAAAACATCAAGACAGAGACCATTCTTTATGAGCCGGCAATGGACCTTCATCCCTTGTTGTAGTCCACCTAAATGAGAAAAAGCTCGTAGAATACCTATCCAGGTCCTCTCGTTTGGGATAAGCTCTGTACACCTTTCCATCTTGTAGTATGTTTTGATTGCTTCACTAGCAAGACCATTTTGCGAAAAACCTGTGATCAAAGTGCTCCAGGAAATCGCATCTCTGACAGGGAGTTGTTCAAACACAGCGATAGCTGAATCAGTATAACCCATTTTGGCGTACATGTCCATGACAGCATTCCCAATTGTAACAGACTCCGCAAACATATCTCTTCGAAGAATTAATCCATGGATAGACATGGCCTCTCGATGATCATTCATCTGAGCAGCAATTGAAGTCATACTGATGAGTGTTAACAGATCAGGGGATATTCCTACCATCGACATTATCTCAAACATTTTTCTAGCAGCAACTGGATCTTCATGTTGCTCATATGCAGCTATTATTGAATTCCAGGACACGACATCCCTTCGGACCATCGCATCAAAAACATTTTGTGCGTGTCTCAAGTTACCGAATTTGGAATACATGTTAATCAATGCATTTGACACGCAAACCTCAGAATCCAGTCCGTGTTTTACAGCATACAAATGAGACAAGGTACCTGTCTGGGTATCATCTAACTGTGCACAAGCAGAAAGAATGCTTGCAACTGCAAAGCTGTCCATATTTACCCCTTCTGATATCATTGCATTGGCAATACACAATGCATTGGCTGGATTTCCAGCCTGAAAGTAGCCTGAAATCATTGCATTCCATGAACCCAAATCTCGAGCCGGCATCTGATCAAACAATTTCCGTGCACATCCAACGAGCCCAAACCGAGAGTACAAATGTACTAGGGAAGCAGCTATGTAAACATCCCATTCAACACCTAACTTTGAGATCCAACAATGTAACTTCTTCCCATCTAGCAGATTTCTGCAAGTTTTCAGCAATGGAGGAAAAGTGTAGAAATCAGGCCGGATGCCAGATGTTGACAAAAACTTCCTGAAACATTCGGCAGCTTTAAGGTAATCACCAACATGAACAAAACCAGATACCATAGAGTTCCACGCATATGTACTTTGCTCAGAGATCCTATCAAAAGTGAGTTGAGAGAACAAAATGTCACCAAGAAATGCATAGCGAGTGACCAGCTTCGAGAGTAAATAATCATTGCCACCATTCCCTGATACCACAAGGAATGCATGAAGACTCTTAGCATGGTGCAAACTAGTGCAGGACCTGAACAGAAGATCAAATTTAACCTCTCTGCTGTGGTATTCTAGGCTACAGCCGGTAACTTGTGAATAATCTCCACCTGCTAAACAAAAGGTCGAACTGGCTCTAACAACCTGCAGAATGTCGAAACAACTTTCTCTCCTGTAGAAAGGCGAGAACCTGCATAAAAACATACAACATTGGGATAATAAGTGCATGGCAATGCATTACAATTGCTAAAGATACAAACTTTAATGAACTTAAAGAATACATATGCAAAGCAAAACCCACGGGAGGCGAAATGCACAACTCGGGATGGACTCTCTTTGAGGCATTTGATCAAACAGTTCATGTAACAACAAGTTACACATTCCACCCTATCAACCACACAAAAAGAACTACAAAATTGTCGATTTCGAAGATAAAGATCACACCTTTACCTACCATCCAACCCAACTAAAGCTACTAAACTCCCAAAGTCAACTTACAGGCCACGAATTGAGAGGGACAGCAGCGTTCTACTACAAGTCAACGGTCCAACACGCATAGCTCTTGTTCTGGCCTGGGCATCTTCCCAACCTGGGCAAGTCTCCGGGCAGTTTGTATGAGTGGGCCCTGTTGTCATCGGCCCATTATTGAATTGGGCCGATCTTGGATTTGCAGGCCCATTTCAGGAATAGAAGAACTGAGGTCTGAGGCCAGGAAAGAGCGGGAAAGGACGAAAGAAGAGGGCAAGGGATAGGAGAAAAAGAAAGCTTATAAATAATCTGAACACCAAAAGTCCCAACTCGAGAAGAGGAAGCAAAGAGAGAAGAAGTACAAGGGGAAGAAAATGGAATCCGTTTTAAAGGTATTGTCTTAAAAAAGTTTCTTCCTTTGTCCCCATTGAAACTGTTTATTTCACTGTTAGAAGTAAATTAAGTAATGGGCATGTGGGTTTTTGCTTGGATATTGATATACTGCATTTTCTTTGTTTTTGGATTTCAGAAATATTTTGGGTTTTCGAGTTTTCGGCCGTACCAGAAGGAGGTGATTGAGAAAATTCTGCAAGGAAAGGACTGTTTGGTGGTTATGGCTACTGGGAGTGGCAAGTCCTTGTGGTAACTAGCAGAGAAGAACCCAATTTTTCCTTTTGTGTTTTTTTTAAGATTTTGGGTTATTGCATTTTGGATGATTGAACATGTCGTAGCCAGTTTCAAGTCGCGGGGAAAGTTTCGATATTTATGTGTTGGAGTTGTTAGGTTTATTTGAAGTTGTGATCCTTTCGTTTCAGCTACCAAGTTCCTCCCTTGGTGTCCGGGAAGACTGCGGTTGTTGTAAGCCCTCTTATATCCTTGATGCAAGATCAGGTACTCTTCAATGTTATTGACTTTCGGTGATTTTTTTCTATAAAGATGAAATGTTGGTGGTTTGGTGCTTGGTAGTTATTTTTGGTGGGCTATGTGTTTACGGTTAATTAGGTAATGGCTATGAAACAACGAGGAATCCGAGCCAATTACCTCGGAAGTACTCAGGCTGATCAGTCTGTTCAAGCTGTTGCACAGAGAGGTGATTTTCAACTACTATTCATGACACCGGAAAAGGCAATTGCCATACCTACAAGGTATTCTTGTCCTAGGACTTCCACACTTTCCAAAATAGAATGGTGCTTTGCTTGCACATTGCTTGCCGAATGGTGTTTTTGTAACTTGTGAATGGAAATAGAACCAACCATCGTTTCAGGAAAGGTTTGTCTAAGTTCTACTTCGGAATAGCAAGTGTTACACTTCAGTTCTTTAATATGAACGAGCCTGCTAGAGAGGCATTTGATTCTTTGATATCAATCCCTTATTCAATTTTCAGCTTCTGGTCAAATTTGCGGGATGTAGGGATCTCCCTGTTAGCTGTGGATGAAGCACATTGCATTTCAGAATGGGGCCATGATTTCAGGTTTGTATTCTTTTCACCTGAATAGGAGTCCTAGAACCATTGCATTTCCGAATGGGGATCTCTCTATTAGTGTGTATGAAGCACATTGCATTTTTCTTCTGGTCAAACCAAGCATAGCCAGTTTTAACCGTTCTTCATCGTTGACAATAAACTTTTGTGAATTTGTATAGCCATGCTGCTATTGACCATATATATATCTACTAACATTTATTTGAAGAGTACTCTATTTTTTGGTTTTTCAGAGTGGAATACAAGCAGCTGGACAAGCTACGTAGAGTCCTTTTGAATGTTCCTTTTGTTGCCTTAACTGCAACAGCTACTGAAAGGTGAACAATGTAAATTTTTTCGAGGCAGAAAATTCTTAGCCTTTCACTCTGTTGCTGGACAGGGCTCTTGAAAGCAAAAGTATATTTTGATGTGTGCTCCTTTCTAATGTCTGCACTCCTCATTTCGCACATTGTTCGGTACATAATAGCTGGAATTATGATTCAGGTTTCTTTTTTCTCTCTTAGTCCTTTGAGGGGAATTCTTTTTCATCCAATCATACGGAACAACTTCAACTTGTATCTTGAGTTCTTTATTGAATTGCCTTGGGAGGATAAGTTAGCAAGTCGGAATTTCAAAATTGTCTTCACCAGCAGGATTTGGCTTTGGACTAGGATGCGAGGAGATCATGTGTCCGTTCCAATTCTGATCTTTAGTAGCAGCTCAAGGATGCATTCAAAATATTTAACTGTTTCTTTGTACCAAATTCAGTTTTTGCTACTCTGTATTCAATTGATGAATTGATCCTTTTTTCTGTTTATTGTCTTCCAATATAGCTAAGAGTAGTTTTCTTTGTCATAATAATTCCAGGGTTAGAGCGGACATTATCAATTCCCTGAAGCTGACCGATCCATACATTGCCATTGGCTCATTTGATCGTAAAAATATCTTCTATGGTGCCAAGATATTCAACCATGGTTCTCCATTTTTGGGTGACCTAGTTCAGGAAATATCAAAATTTGCTGAAAGTGCTGGCTCGACTATAATTTACTGCACAACGATAAAAGATGTTAATCAGGTAATTGCATCTTCATCTCTATATATAGTGTGATCATCTACATTAGCTTAAAACTGAATTATGTTTATATTTCATCATCCTATTAACAAAACGGTTTCTTAAACAGTCAATATTTTTAAAGTTGAGCATCATTTTAGCGTTTAGTGTGCATGCAGATGCTAACAATGGCTACCAGATAGCTCTTACATCCAACATTTTGGGGCGTCCATAATCAACAGCATCAAGTAGCTAATAAATGAGTCGTCTGTTGGTATGGAATAACAGTACAGACCAATATCAGTAAAGGAAGTAGATGAATAGTGAAATTTGAGAATTGAGATTACTGTTACCTTCTCAGGACGACCATTGTCCTACTATGACTTACAATAGAGTCGGATCTAGTACACTTGCCCAATATTCTGTTAACATTTCAAGTTCTATATACACTTGATGTCTAAATTTCTTTGGTTCCTGTTTCTATCAAAGTCACCTCAATTGGTTATAATATCTATTATCCTTGATTTCCATGAAAGATTTCCGAGTTACTTCAAGAAGCTGGAATTAGGAGCTCAATATATCACGGTCAAATGAGCAGTAAAGCTCGTGAGGAGTCTCACAGGTCTCAGCTCTAAGCCATTTATTAGAAGATGTTTCAGTTTCTATCCATGCAATCAATCCAGCTCCTCCTCTTTCGCTGTGAACTAAGTTGGTTAATTTCTTTATTTCTTCAGATCATTTGTTAGAGATGAAGTGCATGTCATGGTTGCGACTATTGCTTTTGGCATGGGTATAGATAAGCCCAACATTAGGCAAGTCATACATTATGGTTGCCCAAAGAGCGTGGAATCCTATTACCAGGAGAGTGGGAGGTGCGGGAGAGATGGTATAGCTTCTGTCTGCTGGCTATATTATTCCAGGAGCGGCTTTGCAAAAGCTGATTTCTACACAAAAGACATAAAAACAGTAAGCAGAATATTTAGCTTCTGTTAATGGATATGTTAATCCTTCACCTTTTCTGTTAAGTGGGAATCAATTTTTTTTGCTGTATTGTGCAGGGTAATCAGAGAACAGCTGTGATGGAGTCTTACATGGCAGCACAAAAGTATTGCCTGCTGACGACTTGCAGAAGGAAGTTCTTGCTCGAGCACTTCGGTGAAAAGGTTCCAGCAGAAAAATGTGGTCTGTACATTCACTTACTGCATCATGTTGACTAACCTAGCTGCCTGATTGTATTGTTTATGGTTTTTGTCATTAGAAGACATGCCGACTGGTTTACCCAATAATTTGATAATGCATCCACAGGAAATTGTGATAACTGCATGGTCCAGAAGGGGGAGCGAGACTTCTCCCGAGAAGCATTTCTTTTAATGTCAGTAATCCAATCTTGTGGCGGTAAATGGGGCTTAAATATGCCAGTAGATATTCTTCGTGGGTCTAGAGTAAGTCATATTCTAGATAAAAGTTGTCAGTTCTTATTTCCAATGATTGATTTCTTGCCCTAATCATCTATTGCAAGAACCATGTTTGTTTTGTTGCTCACTCTTCTTCGGAAAAATAAAAGGTCAACAAATGTAGATGAATGGTTTAAGTTTTTTCTTTATAGCCATCCAACAAAGAAGGAAAAGGTGGAGAGAAAAGTGGATCTAATTACTTCTTGGCTTTTTTTAGCTAATTCTCCCTTTTCAGGAAATAGAAATTAGAAACTAATATGTAGCTTCAGGATATGGGTTTGGAGAGTGATGGAAATTGCTTAGCAACGCATGATGCATTTGCTTCTCTTAATCACTGATATCATTTATGATTGTTTCGTGCCTTCGTCGTAATTTCTTCTCTGTTAGTGGATAATTACTTTGATTATCGATTATTGCATGGTGTATGACTGTGCGTGTTTTTACTACAATATAAATGCTGTTTGTAGGCCAAAAAAATCCTTGAGTGTCACTTTGACCAGCTTCCACTTCATGGACTGGGGAAAGACCATTCGCCTAATTGGTGGAAAGCATTGGCCTGCCAATTAATATCTCATGGTAATGAATGCAATCACCATTTTCGTAGTTTGCACAATGTCCGTAATTGACAAAACAAGGTTCAGATTTTGCTAAAAGATAAGTTTTAATGCAGGCTATCTGGAGGAGGTTATTAAAGATGTGTTCAGAACAGTCCGGTAATTTTTAATCTCTCCAATGGACTTAACAAATTAGCTGATGCTCCTCCAACATTTGTCATGGTTTCTTTTAAAACTCCACCTATACACAATTAAATTATTAAAGACTTCTCCATTCTGTATTAGTCTCGGTTCACTTGGGAAGCAGTATCTTGATTCAGCTGGAACTGATCATCAACCATCGCTAATTCTGACATTGACTGATGAGTTGGCCGAAGATGATAAGCATCAAGCTTCAGCAGGAAACAATGGAGAATTAAAGGGTTTGTTGAGTTTGTCATCAGAAGGATTTTCTGAGGTATATTCCGTTTTGCCTATCAATTTGTCTTGGATTTATCTAAACAGTCAACCTAGTTTCATTTCCCTCTTGTAATTCGACTTTATGACTTGGTGTTTTGTCGTCTAAAACATTCACATACCCCGATTTCTGTTGCAGAATGAGATGCATCTCTATCGCATGCTTTTGGAAGAGCGAAAGAAGCTTGCGGCTAATGTTGGAACTGCTCCGTAAGCTTCTTTCACTAGTTTTTGTCACAATTTGCTAAAGAGGGTTCCATTAACGAGCATCATGACGAATTACTCTGTAACTTCTGGTCTTCTAGATATGCAGTATGTGGAGATCAAACACTGAAGAAGATCGCGTTAACAAGGCCCTCTACCAAAGCACGGTTGGCAAATATAGATGGTGTCAATCAGGTACGCTCGAACGACTAGTATTCTTATCTGGGGATTATATAGCAGATGTTCTCTTTTCTTAATAAACTTTTTCGTCCTTGAAAGATATGAAGGCTAATTTCCTGTTTTCAAATAATTTTCAGCATCTTGTTATAGCATATGGGGATCACCTGCTGCAGACAATTAGACGTTTCTCTCAAGAATTAGACCTTTCATTGGACGGGGAAGCAAGTTCACAGATCCTTGGTACTGGAAAGGTGCAGTCAATAACCAGCAACCAGAGAAAAATGACACCTGCTAAGCTACAAGCTTGGAAAATGTGGAGTGAAGAGAGAATGTCGATTTCGCAAATTGCGGTATGCTTTCTTGAAACACTCAGTTACAATCCATGTCGACGCTCAAACATTGCAACAATTTTCGCCTGCAGAACTTTTCAGGTAGACCAGCTCCAATTAAAGAACAAACAGTTGTTGAATATCTTATGGATGCTTTCCAAGATGGTTTGGAGATTGATTGGACCAGATTGTCCGAGGAGAGTGGTCTAACACATGACATACTTTCACAAATTCGGAGTGCTATCTCGAAGGTTGGGTCCGTGGACAAGCTAAAACCCATAAAAAGCGAACTACCAGAACATGTGAGTCCAATCTCTTCATCTCATCATTTTCCATGACCGAGATTGCTGGTTGAGACAGGGCTGAGGACGAAGATGAAGGTACATTACTTGCTCATGATATTCAGTATTAAATTGACTGTATGCTTGCAATTCCAATGACAGATAAGCTACACACACATCAAAATCTGTCTGGCAATGCAAAGCCATGGCATGTCTGTGGACGCACCAGTGGGGGACATGGTTGCCGATTGTTGTCCCAAACAAGACAAGGACTTGGCATCCCATGATATCATGAGAGAGACGGTGGACGACGTGCAGCTTGATGCTAAACGACAGAAAGTCAATGATCTTCCTACAGCAAGTGAGGAGTCCCTATTGATCTTACTGAAAGACCATGATCACGGAGTAAGTCCACTACTCCGAACCAACATGGCCTGCCTCATGCCAAAACATCTTTCTCAAACTTTCTTAGTTCTGACCCTGCTCTACTGTATTACAGGTTTCCTTATCCGATATCTTGAACCATTTCCGCACGTCCAAGGCGGAAGATGTCTTGGACCTGTTGAGTCGCCTCGAGGGCGACTTCTTGGTATACAAGAAAGACAACATTTACAGGCTCCTGTGAGAAATACATGCATTGCAATTTTCTTCCCCACTTGGTTTCAAAAGTGAGGCTGTGGTTCGGCTTAGGAAGGTTCTGCATTGGAATATGCTGCTGAAAATAGTATAATTGATGAGGATTATCAGTAGCTTTGCACTTGTTAGTTAGTACTCTCTCTAAGGTATCTTCTTCCCGGCTTGATCGCTTCAATGTTTGTTTCTCTAATGTTTCTTCACCATCTTTATCTTACCCGAAGCTAGTTAAATCACGAGATATTAAAATGAAATTCCTTTTTAGTTTGATTAATGACCGGAAAAAATTACATTGTTCTTACAGGGAGAGACAATCTTCTTAATCAACATATCAAACTGTAATTATACTAAAACAATTCAATTTTCAATAAAATTGAAGTGAGAAAAAAATGATTACGTAAAACTTATCATAAATGTACAAAATAAGGAATTCCCAACGATCAAATATATCGAATAATAATATTTACGTGTATCCGACAATGGGAAGCCCAATTGTCTCTTCTTTTGACAAGATCATCGTCAATTATTCGACCCTTTTATGGGACGGCCAACGCCAACCTACTACGCGTGAAGTGCGGCGTTGGACCATGCAACGTACCTAGGCAAGTACATGTTGGCCCTATTTTATTTGACTTGTAAGATCTTGATAAATGATTCACACTCCAAATAGAAAAATTGTTGATACTTAACTAATTTCCGTTTATAACAGTGGAAAACTAAGTTAATCTTAATGTTTCGAGTTGTGTACAAAACTGTAATAATAACAACATTTATTTTTCAATCAGCTACCAACAATAACGAGGTACCAACCGAGTCCGGTCATACCAACCAAAGTCCAATTTTTCTTTCTAGGATGGCAAGCAAGCAAGTACATGTATTATTTATTATTATTCAGTATCACGTTGGCCCTACAGAACGAGTTTTGTTAATTGCTTGCTTCCTTCAAGAACTCAGAGAATTGGTATCTCACAACATCATAAATACCCCACCAAGAGGACATGCATGTGCGCCTTGCTGTAATTTTTTTTTGCTATTGGATGTCTATTATAGGTAGGTCTGGTCTCATTTCTAATATAATCACCCAACCGACCGTCTCGAAATATAAATTTTTACCAAAGTGTATTGATTGACGGTTCACATAACCGTGGAATTACCGGGTGTAGAACTAAGTGGGTGTTTGGTTTAACTGGTAATGACTATTTGTTGGTTGATTAGTTTTTAATAGCTGATTTTGGAGTATTTAATGAAAAAAATAGATGATAAAACTCAAAAACTATTTAATTATCAGGTAAGATTTATGGATGATCAAGTTAACACATAGTTTTTACGTTATCAAATTACCAACATACCCTTATTTTTTCTCTTAGTATTATTAAAATTTTGTAAACTTAATTACTTTTTCTATCTTCACAATAAATAACTATTTTTTTCAATAATTTTTTTATATTTATATTTAATTAGGACTAAACTTGTTATTTTTGATAAGCATAAATAGTTATGATAAATTTTATTGAGATATATTTTTGTTATAGCATAAATTTTTGTCACTTTCTTATTACAATACTTATTATATAAAAAGATGTAAGTTCTTCAATAAAAGTGATTTTTTTAGGTACAAACAAATATATTAATGCAAAATTATAGTTAATTTTATTGACAATATATAAAAAACAAAGTTCATCAATCTAATATCTTTACAAATAATTTTATAGCTCAATAATCAAATACTCTTTAAAAATCAAATATCAACTATCAGCTGAATACTACGTGCTAACAATTGATCATACGATAATTAGTTACTAATTGAATTTGATCAGTTATATTAAACAGACCCGAAAACACTTAGATTTGGAGTTGCCGGTTTGACGATTACTAGAAAGATTATGTATGGTTCAGATTTCATAATATTTAAAATGTAGAACCGTCGATTTTAAAATTGTAACCGGAGGTTCCCAAAACTGTGGTTAAGCCCATAACTGACAATGATTAATTCTTTATTTGTTCAACTGATTCTATGAAATCATGTAGTTTTTTCGTATAATTTTTTGTTTCACAAGATTGAACTCAGACATAGTTTAAGGAATCTAAGTTATTTATCACCTCAAGTCTGTTTTCTGGCGAGTTTACCTTTGACCATACTTTATGGACAAAAATGCCCCTGACCATATGTGAATCCTTTATAATGGCATCCAAAATATTAGTCTACTGGTTTAATAGATTAATGCGAATTAATTTTTTGAAGCGGCTGAAAGCTTGTAGTGTGTCTAGCTATATCTGAAGTGGAGCAAAAGTGAAAGTTGCGATTGGCCGACAGAGCCGCCTCTACTTAATGATTGTACTAATTTAATTAAAATATTATTAGAAGAACTTTGTGAACTTTTAAAAATAGTATTCTAACTTAAACATCGATTAGTCAAGTCACTCCCGAGTGTTAAAAAAAACTATAGGCCATATGGGTTGCATCTCTAAGGTTAGCTAATAATCATGCTAAAGTTGTCTTAATTAATTAGATTGTCATCCTTAGTCACTGATAGGCAGCCTATTGCAGGCAAGTATGTTCCTTTTTTAATGTGAATCGATTTTGAAACAACAACTTGATGAATTTAATGTCGTCCTATTATCTTTCCCTGCTTAGGAGCGGCTCAGAGTGCAGCTATCTTGTTGACTATAGCTTTGGATAATAATTATCGATAACAAACAAATATTTAGATTAATGTGAGAATGTTATTATCGATTAATGATGATATCTCGAATTCTAGAAAGAAAAAACATATTGATGTTAATTTCTTTTATAAGTGATGATGGTAATATTTACCAACTTTTCAAGAGTTAACTATCTTTTAAAAGTTCTATGTAGTCTGGACGTAAATTATTTGTTCTAATATTTGTTAAAAAAAACCAGGCTATTTAAGGCAATGTAATTAGCAATTAATGAGTAATGAGTAGCTCTATATATTCTATCTTCTTATTAAAATATCTTTTAAATTGAATTTCTTTTAGACGATTTTCAACAGTAAAAAATTGGACAGGTTCTAGTCGCAAGCTAATTTGCACATATAACAATTGAAAATAAGGTGATGCTCTCAGTTGAGGATTTAGGTTGTTTGCCACCTGCCTTCATTAATGGCATAAGCACTAGGCCTTTGTTTGGAAAGAGAGAAATACTGAGGGAAAGCAAAATGAGGAGGAGAAGTAAGAAAATATTTTTCCATTGTCAGAAAAAGAGAAAATGAGGACGAGAAAATGTATTTTCTTTACAGTAGTATTAATCAGGTATTTATAAAAAATATATTTTGATGGAAATATTTGGTCGGAAAAATAAATACAGTCATAATAATCATGCATCTTTTAATTTTTACATATACATTTAGATATATAATTTTTATTTTTTATTTTAAATCACCGTCATCTTTTAGAGCCTAACAGGTGGATGTTGTAATACTTTTATTTAAGTTTAATTTCCAAATTAATAATTTGTTTATCCAAACATATGACAATGCCAAGGAATGTTTTTAGAGCCGAACTGGTGGATATTACAATTTTTTTTTATACTATACATTGGATTTGACGTATTGAAAAAAAGGTCGGTATAGTTAATGATTCGTTTTTTTTTTAGTTCCTATTCTAGTTCCTATACTAATACCTATTCTATTACAACGTCAACGTTAGGAATCGAACCCTGAACTTTCCAAATCCCTTCCCACTCTTATGCCGCTGGACCAAAGGTCGGTATAGTTAATGATTCGTTGGTACGCAACAACTTGGAAAAAGAAACACGACAATTATATATCTTTCCTTTTTCGTAACCGATAGATAGAATACGTATGTCCTCGCGAACACCAAAATCTCTAAGTGCAAAATTAGGGATCCCGGATTGACTGGTGTCCAGCATCACGTTGCAGGAGGCTTAACATATGATTAATATGATTAACAACGGTACATATTAACAGTAATACAATAATATGACTAACATTGATATAACATTATGACTAATAATGATATAAACAATGGTGCAACACACAACATATACTCGTATTTTGAATCAGATAATTGCACAACATGCAACAAATAATGATATAAAATGTGGCTAAAAATAGTACAATTGAAACTAACAATGTACAACATGATATTGTATCATTATTAATTGACTTATGTTAGTCGCTAGTTGTGCCATTTTGTTAGATTTTAGTTAGTTAAACGACTATCACTTTTAATGTTGGCTGTATTATTGTTAATTGTCAACAACACTATATTGTCAGGCCGATTAACATCAGATCCGACCTCAAAATTAGGTTAGCACGGATCTAAGTATACAACTTTTAAGGTATTAAGTTATAAATATATTCGCGAAATGATTGAGTTATATAAAAGATCAAAATTTTCATGTTGAAAATGATAATTAATTTAAGAGAAAATTATCAAAAATCTTATTTGAACTAATTTATTCAGAAGTTGAGTTCTGGTAATTTATTCTATGAATTTAAAAGATTGAACTCGCTAATTTTGAGATCAATTTTTGTTTTACCAAAATTGCCATAAGACGTTACCAAGTTTTGTTTTCCCTCATTTTTATTCACCATCTCCATCAAAACAACCCCATGCAATCTACAACTTGTAAAAAAGAGTATATCGATCAGATAGAATCATCTATCAAATAGCATTACGTATATAAAAACATTATCGAAATAATCGTGTTTTAAATATAGTTTAACATTGACCGGAGAAAAAACCAAATCTATTATTCAACACGGACCACTTTCGCCGAATCTGCGAAATAAAATAATTAGCATTGATTGCTCTGTCGCGCACAGCAACACAGATCTTGTTCTATATAAAGGTCATATTTGGAATGTATCTGATCATTCACATACAATAAGCTTTCCAATATTTCAAGTGGAGGATGTTTCATATGGAGTAGAGTTAATTAAACTTAATAACGTTATTATTAGTGTATAAATCAAAATAATATTACTATGGCTACTACTCCAGGAATCCTCTCCGAATGGCCTTGGAAGCCTCTTGGGAATTTTAAGGTACTCCTCACTTTATTTACCTCTCTTTCAATAGCTCCTCACTTCATTTACTTAGTCCAATAATTGCAACAACAAAAAAAGTGTTTGGTATTTTCTTCTTATTAAACAAATTTTAAGTTGAATCAATACTTAATTGTTTAAGAGAAAATTTATGATTGGGTTTTGATCTTGGTTCTGTTAGGGGTGGGTTTTTATGGGACAATACATTATTATACCATTCATTTTTTTCGAAAAAAGTATAAATATATGGAACAATTACTGTGATATATGAGATATTTACTTATTATTACATCAAAATTATCTTGTATCTCAATACTTACTATACCAACTAATCCAAGAAATTAACTTGTAACAAATATACTTATTTAAAAAATGTCAGCACATGGAATGGTAACGCGTTCATCAATCTGTATTTACATATTAATAAGAGAATTGAATTCTTAATAAATTTTTTAATTTAAAATATATTATTAAAAGATCTGCATTGTTTATAGATTCCCATAGTTCTAGCAATAGAAAAAAAAAGTGGTGTTTTTTTTTATACTAAAATGTTGCAAATTAAGAAGTATTTGTCCAAATAATAAAGAACATAGATTCATTTAGTAAACCTTTGGATTCAAATCTTGTAAATGTAAACCATATTATCGAAAGAGGATATTAGAAAATTGGGGGTGGTGTTACATAAACGTGTCGTGAGCTGAACGGTACATATTTGAGTATAGTATTAGGCTAAATGAATGACAAATGTTAAAGGACAATGGAGAAGTTGGCCAAACATAGCGACATCACATGCACATGCACTTCAATGTCGACCAGGCCGGTCCATTAATAGGCCGCGATCAGTTTCCGGTTTCGGGATTGACATTATTTATTTCTCTATCTCTCTTCAAACTGGCAGCCAGTTTTGGTGAAAGAGAGACTGTGGGATGTTGACCCACTTGAACCGCTCAAAATTGAAATTACATGCATATGTTTCGGAAAAAAACCTTGCACCAAACTGGAAACTTGCTTTACTGATGCTTTCATCAAATAATTATATTTCTTTTGGTAAGTATGAAATAATTGATTTGAAGTTTAACCTTAGAGTGGAACATTGTTAATCATTATAATAAGAAAAATCGTTTCAATGATATTTTATATATTATATGATTTGAAATTGATATTTTTTCTTAAATGAATTCATATCTCTTATCATTTGTAACATCATATTACGGTTCGAATTTAACTAATTAGCTGATTATTGTGCGAGTCGCAGTACTTGCTAGCTGTTCCATGGGTGATCCATAGCACCTACAGCTACTTGGTGAAGGACAAGAACGAGAGGGACTTGGGCTATTTCCTCATCCCAACATTGATGGTGTGGCGGGCAATCCACGACCAGTTCTGGATCTCTCTCTCTCGCTACCGTACCGCCAAAGGCAGCAACCGAATCGTCGACAAGGGGGTCGACTTCGACCAAGTTGACAGAGAAAGCAACTGGTAACCAATCACCTTATATCAATTCACTTTACTCCACTAATGTTAATTAGTTTCACGGGGTTTGATGGCTCGGTCCACATTGAACTTACGTGAATTTCTTCTTGGAACAAAATGATTTTAGAGTTTTGGTGGTGAATGATTTAGAGTTTGATATTTAGCTAGATATAATTATTTAAAACATAACTCATGCTTAACTGGTAAGCCGGACAAAAAAATCGATGAAAATGAAAATTGCTTAAATAGTCTATATCTAGGACCCTAACTTCTCCTCACTAATTTTGAAGAGACTATTTTTAATAGGTATAATTTTATTAATGATAATTATTGATGAGATTTGGACATGGTATATTTTTTTGGACAGGGACGACCAGATATTGATGAGTGGGCTCTTAATGTACTTGGGTTATTACATGCTATATCCGAATGCTTGCCACCTTCCACTTTGGAACACCAAGGGACTGATCCTGACCGCGCTGCTTCACGCCGGTCCAGTGGAATTCGTATACTATTGGTTCCACAGAGCACTCCACCATCATTATCTCTACAATCGCTACCATTCCCACCACCATACCTCCATCGTCACTGAGCCTATCACCTGTACGTACTTGGGTTCTTTCTAGTTTCTCCCCAACTTTTTTTTTTTATTTGCATGTTTGGACTTGGGTTCTAATTTCCGAATGAATCAATGGTTCAACCACCGGCTCAACCAGTTCTTGAATGTTGATTTGAACCAGTGGTTAAGCTCACCAATCCATTTTTAAAAACATAAAATATTACTATATACGAACATTGGTTACTTGTTTGACGATAGTGCATGTGAACTAACTGAACTGAATTGAATTGAATTGAATTGAATTACGGATGCAGCTGTCATCCATCCATTCGCGGAAATAATGGCCTATTTCGTGATGTTCTACGTCCCAATGGGAGTGACGGTGGTCACCAAAACCGCATCCATAGCCTCACTCGCTGGGTACCTCACTTACATTGATTTAATGAATAACATGGGCCATTGCAACTTCGAGCACGTCCCCAAATGGCTCTTCACTATCTTCCCACCTCTCAAGTACCTCATGTACACCCCTTCGTATGTCCCTCCTCCCATCTCTCTCTGTCTTGTCTTGTCCGCTATTTTTACCAATGCATGGTAGATAGTATGACAACGGATCATATTTTCCGGAAAATTTATTATATTTTTATTTTTGTGCAGGTTTCATTCGTTGCACCACACCCAGTTCCGGGCAAACTACTCGTTGTTCATGCCAATCTACGACTACATGTACGGAACGGTGGAGAAATCGTCGGATACATTGTACGAAAGCGCGAGAAAAAGGCCCGAGGAGTGTCCGGACGTGGTGGACCTGGTCCACCTCACGACTCCTGACTCCATCTACCACTTGCAATGTGGGTTTACTTCCTTTGCCTCCCAACCATACTCGTCCAGGTGGTACCTTTGGGCTATGTGGCCTATTACAGTTTGGTCCTCCATCTTGACTTGGGCATACGGACGGTCCTTTGTTTCGGAGAGGTTCAGCTTCCAGTCCCTCAAGTTCCAGTCCTGGGTCATACCCAAGTACAAGATCCAGGTAGTACTATATCGGTCTTAGTCATGACACGTTGACAAAGTTAACGCAATTTTTTATTATTTCTCTGATCGACCTTGGTCAACTTTTTGCATGTTTAGTATTCATCGGTTTGGCAAAAGGAAGCCATTAATGGGATGATCGAGCAATCCATAGTGGAAGCAGACGTCAAGGGAGTCAAGGTATTGAGCCTTGGACTTCTAAATCAGGCAAGTAGTAGCAAATTTATTTCGTTGATATCTTCGTTATCGAGACTCGAATATTTTGGATATTATTAATATTAACGAACTTGTAAAAAATTATTTGATCAATAGGGTGAGGAGCTCAACGTGAATGGAGAAATATTTGTGCAAAAGCACCCAGATCTGAAAACCAAATTGGTGGATGGGAGTAGCTTGGCTGTGGCCGTAGTATTGAACAGTATTCCGGAGGGAACCACGCAGGTCCTTTTTCGAGGCAACGTCACGAAAGTTGCTCGTGGTGTTGCCTCAGCTCTCGTTCAAAGAGGCGTCCAGGTAGATATAAACCAAAGAAATTTATCAATTTTTTTTATTAAGAATATATATATATATATATATATATATATAATGTTCAAATTCGTCCCCTACATTTTCTCATTTCCATGTAGAAATTTTTTTTTGGTGGAAAAAATTGTGGGTTTAAATTGTTTCCACAATTCCGGTTCTTGGTAGGAGCTTACGAAGCTCGAACCTCCCACCTCATGCTTAAGGTCATACCCCCTGTTTTGACCGCTAGGCCATACATGCGGTGGTCATTTCCATGTAGAACTTTGTTCATAAGTGTCGGTAACACTTATTGTCCGATACAGGTAGCAACATTATACGAGCATGACAAGAAAAAGCTGGGGCTTACAACTTCCTCCGATGACAGCGATATCAACCCAACAAGCATCGAGCATAAGGTGACTTAAAATTGTAACCAGGGATTTATAAGTGAATGCATAAAATACGATGACCTGAGTGTAATTTTGCCCAATTATATATTTATTAGAAAGATTGGATTCAACCGGATACGTTATTCTCGTACATGATATGAATTATTATTATTATTATTATTATGTGAAGGTATGGTTGGTGGGAGAT